>JAQZBX010029677.1:0-27176 GCA_029593785.1 Cabassous unicinctus | reverse complement strand
CTGTGCCTATGTTGTATAGATGTCTCTAGAGCCCTCAGGAGCCCTCTTTGCTTGCGGCAGTGCTTACTGAGGCAGCCAATGAGATCCTCCTGAGATGTGCATAAGTGTAACCTCTGGAATGACCTCCCAACTCACTTTGAAATCTCTTAGCTATAAAAACTTATTTGCATATAATATTTCCCTGTTTCAGTCTAGGTCTTTTCCCAAATGCATTCCTATTGGCTCTTGGTAACAATCCATTGGTGCCAGGGAGGCTTATCCCCAGGAGTCATGAACCATGCTGGGGGGGATTGAATTTATATGCTGAGTTTGGCTTAGAGGGAGTCCAGATTTGAGCAACAAAGAGGCTTTCAGGGGGTAACACTTAGGCAATGCATAACACTAAGCTAAGTTTCAGTTTTACAAGAATGAGGGTCATAAGTACAACTATCGATATCAAGGTCATGGAATGTTGATCTGTCCTCCTTTGCTAGGCACTGCCGATATACTCTAGGTATTCTAGCTGCTCTATTAGTGAATGTAGCAGAACTTCCCAGGATGGGAATTCAATATTCTTTCAGTTATTTTGTGGGTCTCCACCTACCAAGACAACACCCCATGACCACTTGAACATACTCATATTGCAGAGACATGCCTCAGGTACACCCCTCCTCACACATCCTCCCATCACCAACACCTCACACCCGTTATCCTCCCCTTCCACTGTTGCAAATCTTTTGCAATCCAAAACTTCCCCGAAAACAAAGCCAAAAATTTAAGAAATGAAAATAAATTAAAAATAAAGTAACAAAATATAAAAATAAAAAATAAAAAAAATTAATGTGTCTTTCATCACCATAAGAACAGTTCTTTCATGTAGAGTAAACATGTCTTCCATATGTTCCCCAGCATCTCATTTTTTTCTGCTTTATTTTCAAAGAAGCTTTAGGTTACAGAAAAGTCACATAGAAAATATAGGGGATTACTATATACCTCACACTATCCCTTATTAATTATATCTTACATGAGTATGGTACATTTGTTATGATTGATGAAAAAATATCAAAGCATTGTTACTAACCATGGCCAGTGATCTACCTTATGATATACATTTGGTACCGTACACTTTTATAGATTTTGATAAAATTTATAATGGCCTGTATCCATCATTGCAAGATAATACAGAACAATTCTAATGCCCTAAAAATGCCCTATATTCCATCTATTCTATTCTTCCTTTCCCTTCCTCTCAGAATCTATGATAACCACTATGTTTCAATTTTTGAAGAATAAAGTTCATAGTTACATGTATTAATATTGAGGGCTTGACATAATATTGAGGACTTCTTTTCTTTTGTTAGGCACTGCCTATGTTCTCAAGAGACTCTTGCCCTTTTAATGAGAACATAGCATACAAAGATAGTAGGGTTCCTTTTTAAGTTTAATTTAATTTATTTATTTCTCCCCACCCCCTCATTGTTTGCACTTGGTGTGTCTGCTCATTGTGTACTTGTCTTTCTTTTAGGAGGCACCAGGATCTGAACCCAGGACCTCCCATATGTGAGGGAGTTGCCCAACCACTTGAGCCACCTCTGTCCCCTGCTTTGTTGTGCTCTCATTTTTCCTACTTGTGTCTCTTGTGGCATTATCTTATTGCATCAGCTTGCCATGCCAGCCCATCACATTAGCTTGCTGTCTTGCTTGTCTTCTTTAAAAGGCACTGGCAACTGAACCTGGGCCCTCCCATGTGGTATGTGGGAGCTTAATCACTTGAGAAACATCCACTTCCCAAGATAATAGGGTTTCATTTTGTTTTTAGATTTATTTTTATTTATTTCTTCTCACCCCCTCATTGTTTGCATTTGCTGTATCTGTTTGTTGTGTGCTGGTCTTCTTTTAAGGAGGCACTGGAAACTGAACCTGGGACCTCCCATGTGGCAGGGAGGCACCCAATTGCTTTAGCCGTCTCCACTCCCTGAATTGTTGGGTCTCTCATTATGTTTTCCTTCCTGTATCCCTTGTTGTGTCATTTTGCCATGTCAGCTTGCTGCACCAGCTGATTGCACTGGCCTGTCATGTCAGCTTGCCATCCTACCCATCCTCTCCAGGAGGCACTGGGAACCAAACCCAGGAACTCCCATGTGGAGAGTGGGAGCCCAGTTGCTTGAGCCACATCCACTTCCCGATAGTAGGTTTTTAATGTCTGTTTTAATATGATTTGTGGGACATTGTCATAATAATCCAAATGTTGAATGCAAACTCTAGAATATTTATATTGAATATGACCAGATTCCTGAGTCTCAGATAACTTTTAATCAGTGCATTAAATTTAAGCAGACTGCATTGCTATTGTTAAGTCATATGTAAGCTTTGTATCTCAGCATGCTTTATGTTGCATAAAGTTGGTAGAAAGTTGAAATTTATATCTCTTCCATATTTTTCTTTCTCTCAGTGAAAATTAAGGGTCCTTTATTTTATTCAGGCTTCCTAATTTTCTGGCATTCTAAGGAATGAGATCATATTCTGTAAGTAAATATTCCAGATAACTGAAGTTTAACTCATTATGAACTACACTTGATTTACTTTAAGTGGAGCACTTTTGTGCTTTCTTAAAATATATTAAAAGATTTTATTTTTTCTTGGCAATTTAGAATTATAGTTATAAATAATTTCCCCCTATTTTAACTGTATCCAGACCAGTAATTTTCTGGAATTGTGTTTTTGCTGGCTTTTCTTACAACCAACTGTTCCTAGCACTCTGTAATTTCTTCAGTTTCTAATTTTTGAATCTATAGTAATTAGGAAAATTAAAAGTTGACAGATAATATAAGGTAACCAAGCTCATTGAATCAATTATGTAACATTTCTGGAAGTATTACAATATCAGTGGATTTAATTAGGAAACCTCTCACAATTTAAACAAAAGAAATGCATTGTGACAGGCTTTCTTCCCATTGAATTTTTTTTAATTATAATTTTTAACTGTATATCAGATAATTTGTGGTTATAAGGGAGTGACAAATAAGAGAGATGTTACTGTACTACACATCAGAATGTCTCATAATTTAGTTTTCTACACATCAAAGGAGGAGTTATTCAGAGCTTAAGATATTCATAGTTATTTATCTGATTTTTGAGGTCTTATATCTTCAGAATTTCATTTTATATATATATATATATATATTATTAGAAAAGTTGTGACCTTACAGAAACATCATGGATAACATAATGGGTTCCCATATATCAGCCCACCACCAAAACCTTGCTTTGTTGTGGAATATTTATTACAAATAATGAAAGAACATCAACAAAATATTACTGCTAACTATAATCCATAGCTTCCACTTGGTGTATTTTTCCATAAAGACCACTAGCAGTTTGAAATTATTTTATGAATCCCAAATAAGAGAAATATTAAGATTTTAAACTAATCTATTGCTATGGGTGTGCTATCCTTTGATTGCATTATGTTCTGTTGAAGGATCCTTTGATTAGTCTTCTTGATAAAATCAATTTAGGGCTTTAAATTGGACTATGCCAATGAGGACTGAGCCAGTTTCGGTCTCCATCCTCTTGTTGAAGCTGATGTAAACAGAGACATAGACACAGAGATAAAGGAAGAAACCATATTTGATCCTTCCATGTGAGAGAAAGGACAGCAGTTTCAACCACAGCTGACCTTCAAGGAGAGAAGCCCCTGAGAGGCTCAAAGAGCTGAGGCCAGGAAGTGATGAGCCTTATGCCTGCTAGTCGACAGCTCACCTTGGGAAGGAAACAGAGCCACTGATACTGAGAGGAGGTCTGGTAAGAGACAAGTCTTGTTCCAGGTTTTCCTACAGCTGCAGAAACGTGGAAACTTTGGCAGAGATTGGCAGCCATCTTGTGTCACAATGTGGCAGCTGATTTTGGTGAGAAAGCACTTCTTATGATATTTGAATTGGACTTCAAATGGACTTTTACTATAAGCTTTTACCTCAAATAAATAGCCCTTATAAAAGCCAACCCATTTTTGGTACTTTGTATTGGCAGTCCTTTGGCAAACTAAAACCACCACTGTATTATTAACACCATGCATTATATTGCATACTTTTTATACTTCATGGGAATACATTCTCTTATTTGCACTGCTAACCACAGTCCACATCTACCACAGGGTTCTCTGTGTTATATAGTCCCATGCTTTGTACAATTCATCCAATGTGTATACTGTCTCTCAGTTTCATCAAACTTGTGCTATCATCACCTCATTCAATTTTATAATGTTTTCATTACTCAGAAAGAAAAAAAATGCCCTTATATCTCTCTACTTTTAATCCTTAGCATTAATATTGTATTTTTTCCATTTATGCAAATATATTACATAATTACTCTCAAAACATGTATTCCATAAGTTACATTAAGTTGTATTTTCCCAAATATCACTATATTCTTAATACCTTGTAATAGTGATGTACTTTTGTTTTAACTCGTAGAAGAATATTATTATATTTGTACTGTAAACCTCAATCCTTATCCACCATTGAGTTCACTATGTTAGAGTCTTTAGTTTATTGTCTAACTATCTTTCCATTGGTATTATCCTCTCTAGACTATCCCTTTAGGCCACAATCACATTTATGCATCAGGTGCTATTGTGTTGCTAGAAATTCATCTAAATTATCCATCGTTTTGGCATACATTTTTCAAAGTATCCTTTTATGATACTCTTCATTTCTATGGGATTAGTGGTGATATCCCCCTCTCATTTCAGATTTTATTTATTTGCATCTTGTCTCTTTTTCTTTATGAAGAGTTTGTAAAGTTTTTTAATCTTCCCAAGCAACATGCTTTTGATTTTTATTATCCTAGTGTTTTTATATTCTAAATCTCATTTAATTCTGCTGTAATCTTTGTTATTTCTTTCCTTCTGCATGCTTTGGGGTTAATTTGTTCTTTTTCTAGTTCCTCCAAGTGTGTACTTAGGTCTTTGATTTTAGCTCTTCTTTTTTAATGCAGGCATTTTGGGCTCTAAATTTCTCTTTCAGCACTGATTTAGCTGCATCCAATACATGATATGTTGTGTTTTCACTTTCATTCACTTCAAGGTAGTTACTGATTTCTCTGGCAATTTCCTCCTTGACCAAATGATTGCTTAAGTGTGTATTGTTTAGCTTCCATATACATCTCTCTTTTCTAGTTCTTCATCTTTTATTGATTTTTAGCTTCATTGTGTTGTGGTCAGAGAAAGTGCTATGTATAATTTCACTCTTTCAAAATTTGTTGACTTGTTCTGTGACCTAGAATATGTTCTATCCTAGAGAATGATCCATGTACATTGAGAAGAATGTATATCCTTCTGCTTTTGAGTGTAATGCTCTGTTTAAGTCTATTAGGTCTAGCTCCTCTAATGTATTATTAAAAGTCTCTGTTTCTTTAATAAGCCTCTGTTGAGATGATCTGTCTAATGTTGATAATGATGTAATGAAGTCTTCCACTATGATTGTAGAGGTATTTATTTCTCTCCTTAGTTTTGTCAGTATTTGCCTCATGTATTTTGGAGCCCCTGGTTAAGTGCATAAATATTTATGGTTGCCCTTTCTTTTTGATTGAATGCTCTTTTTTTTTCTTTTTTGTTTATTTTCTTTGTTTATGTTCTTTGAGTACTCTTTTATTAATATATACTGTCATTCTTTGTCCCTTGCAATAGTTTAGCATTTAAAGTCTATTTTGTCTGATTAGTATATCTAGTTCTGCACTTTTCTGGCTACCGTTTACTTGTAAAATCATTTTCCAACCTTTCACTTGCAACCTGTTTGTGTTCCTGATTCCAAGGTGAATTTCTTGTAGACATAATATAGATGATCATATTTCCTTATACAATCTGCTGATCAGTGTCTTTTGATGGAAGATTTAATCCATTAACATTCAAGATTATTTCATCAAACATAGTACTTTTAGCCATTTTTTCCTTAGGATTTTATATGCCATATTTTATTTTTATTTCATTTTTAAAATCCTTTTTGATATGCTTACCAATTATCTTCCTATCTACACTCTCCTCCAAGCCTCTATCTCCTATTTTGTTCCTTTCAATCTGCAGAATTCCCTTTAGTATTTCTTAAAGCACAGGACTCTTATTGACAAATTTTCTCAATTTCTATTTATCTGTGAATATTTTGAACTCTCATTTATTCATAATTTTGCTGTATACAGAATTCTTGGCTGCCAGTTTATTTTTCTTTCCGCCCCTTAGCTATGGAATATAAGAACAATGATACAAAATATGTCTGGAAAGAAAAGACATTGCCTGATATAGTGTATTATTTAATTTGATAATTGATTATGCATATCACCCACAGACATAGCATTGAGAAAAACCCTTTGCTAAAAGTTACCACATATTTGAATTACCTGAGTGAATCCATTTCTATCCATGATATTCCAGCATGCTCTCCATTTTAGGATTTACAACAGATTGTCTTGTCCCCATTAGGAAGATAAATATAAGACCAGTATATTGATGCCCAATTACATGTGAAATGCTACTCTTTGTCCCATACATTTGAGTTGGGCTTAAAGTATGTTATTTTTTTATCACCAGTTTAATGAGTACATGAATAGTTTATATGATAATCTTACTTACCTGGTCAATATATTTGCCAAACTATATAACTGGATTATTGAGAGAATTGTGTCAGTGAATGAAAACATCATGATGCGAGTGATTTTAAGTCTGAATTTGACAGTCAATGTCTGTCCAACAGCAGTTTCCTCAGTGAAGTCTTCATACCCTTGTTTTTTAGAGTATAGATGAAGGGATTCATGGTGGGTGGCACCACTATGTAGAATGTTGACACTAGAAAGTCTTAGGGTGATGGAGATTTGGGAGGGGGGTGTGAATAGTCAAAAAAAAAAACAGAAGAGAGAAAGAGAGTCACAATGATGAGGTAAGGCAGACATGTTGAGAAAGCTTTAGACCTGCCTTCTTTGGAGGATAATCTCAGCACAGTGGAGAAAATGTTAATGTGAGAAATACCAATAAACACAAAACAGACAATATCTAATACAAATCTGATCCCAATAACTAATAATTCTCCGATGTTACAAGAACAGGTAAGGGAAAGTAGTTGTGGGACATCACAGAAGAATGGATGAATATCTGGAGACCCACACATGGGAACTGAGAAGGTCGAAGCTGTGTGCAGAATTGCATTCAGACCTCCACTGGTCCATGAAGAAGCCATAATCTGCACACAGGCCCCGTGGTTCATGATGATTTCATATCTGAGCGGGTGTCAGATGGCAATATAGCGGTCATAGGACATCATTGTGAGGAGAATTATTTCTGTAGTGGCTAAGAGGAATATGAAAAATACTTGTGACACACACCTTAGGAATGAGATTGTGTTGGGATTAGTCAGAGACTTAGCAAATTATTTGGGGACCGTGATGGAAATGAGGCAGAGATCCAGAAAGGACAAGTTCTTCAGGAAGTAGTACATGGGGGTGTAGACCTGAACATCCCTGGTCATGAGAAGGATTATGAGGAGATTCCCTAGTAGGGCTGCCAGGTAAATTACCAAAACCAGTACAGCATGTAAAATCTGGATCTCACGAAGGTCAGAAAACCCCATGAGGAACAATGTGATCTCTGAGGTGAAGTTATCCATTTCTCTGGATATTTAATCAATTACTCTTTAAAAAAGGAGCAACTGGAAAATGGACAGAAGTGAATTATTATTATTATTATTATTGCAAATTTCCTTTCTAAAACTCACCCATATATTTATGAGAAAATTTGAGAACTCACGAGATTAAAACCACACATTTTATTTGGATTAAGTAAATATTTCACAGCTTACATAAATAGAATTTTGCACTTTTTTATCTTTCAGATTGTAGTGAGAAAAGACATGAATTTTGGAGCAATTAGTCAAAGCACACGTTTCAGCTCAGTCATATACTAGTTTTGCGACCATGGAAAAATTATCTTGGGCATCAGGTTGCTCAATTTACACTGGTAAATTTTTCTTTGGATAATTACTTTGATACAATTAGATAATGTAGATAAAAATGCCTATCATAATTATTTGGGGGGAGGGAAGGAATAACAGACATTTTTGAATCCCATTTTTCTTCCTTTTGACAGTAACAGGAAAAATCATGGAAAACTTTGAAATTAGAAAAAAATACAGAGACTCCTGCTTTGTGCACAGAGATATTTTTAACTTTTAAAGTTTTTGAACTATTTTACAATTCCATAAGTTGCAAAAAACTATTAAGAATGAAAATAATTATTTTCCAATGAAAGGGAAATAAGTTCTGTTCTGATCTAATAAAATTGATTATTGCTCTGTGGATAGATGCATTTTATATCCAGAATGCCTCAGAATCACCTAGAGAAATCAGTAAAACACATGTGACTAAGCATCTCCTAAAAGTTTGTTTCTATAGGTCACAATTGATATGTGAGAATTTCCATTTCTAAAAAGCTCCCAGGGATTGCTCATGCAATTGAGACTAGTATGACATTTTGATAACCATGGGTCTAGAGAATTAGGAACAGTTTAGATATTAATAAAGAAAAAGCACTCATTTGTTGTAAAGACCCAAGGAGAGTTCACAGAGAAGGCCCATATCTATTCTGGATAATAGACTCTCATTTACAAGCATCATTTTTTTTGTTTGTTTGCTTTTTGTCTGGCTTCCTGATAGAAAGGATAAGTAGGTTCATGAAGACAATAGAACTCGAAGGTAGAAAGCATCAAACACCCTTTCAGCACGTATGAAGTATATGCTGGGAGAAATTAGAATGATACCCAGATAAAGGTATACATTTTACAATAAAGAACCATGGTGGTTATTGCCCCAAATATTATTGATACTGAAAATGTATATGCTATTTATTTCCTAAATTCTCTGGTTCCCATCCACTGCATTGCAATTTAGTTGATTTATGGTGATATATAATGATTTATAGTAGACTATAAGTTCTCAGTATTTCTTCCATAGAACCTACAATGTTATAAATAATCAAAACCAACATTTTTGCTGAATTTATTTGTAATTAAATTAGTGTTGGTATTCAAACTGCAGAAGAAGTGAAAAAAATGAGAGATCAAATCTTCAGATGGAGAAATTGTGTCACAAACAAGAGAAAAATAGTTTAGCTTGAAATAAAATATAGTTGAGATAAAACTGCTACATTTATTGAGCAGTTATGTACTGACAAAATCCTTGTTTTATTTCACATAGCTTCATAATGTCATCCTGCATATGCTACCACCAATTAAGAATACATAATTTACGTTGTTAAAATTAGATATCAAATTTAAATGACAAAAATATGAGGTTTGAAAATTGAAAAAAAAAAGGCAAAATTGCCCTTTTCCTTACATGATTATGATTGTATACATGGAAAACTGAAATAATCTATTAATGCAATGGCATTCTAGAGTTTGCAAACCACTGCCTTAGAACATCCTGGTTGCATCAAATCATTCATAAAATATTTCTGTCTGCTTTATGGGGACAGCTGTTTAAATTTTATCTCTTAGATTATTTCCCCATTTTTTTTACTTCTCTTCTATCTTTAAACTCTCTTTGACGAGTTAAGAAATCAAAATAAATTCTCACCATTTTAGAAAACCAATACCCACCATTATTTTTCGATGCAGCCCTTTATCTCCAAAAACCTTGCAATTGCATGGTGGATATGCAATAAAATAATATATTGTTCTCCTACTATAATATGCTGTTTATTTAAAAATTATAATAACCATGTAAGATGACATTTTGTTCCAAATTAAGACAGACAATAAGTGCTTCAGGAATACTGTGGGAATCAATGTTCATTTTATGTAAATATGTGGCAAAGGAAACAGTTAATAATGGGCACAATTTTGGAAGGGGAAAACAGAAGAGAAGGTCATTTAATCTGGGTTTCATAATTGGGAACAAAGGAAAAACTCAGCAGCCTGAAAGTTGTAGAGGTAAAACACTCTAGTGAATGTTTGCAAACATGGTATGAATAAGTGGGATAGGAGAGTTGATTGACATGAGTAGTGGACTCAGAGGTTTAGATTTTACCTGTCCACATTGAAAGCAAGGTTGCTTTGGTACCAACAGGTGTATGGCATAATCAAGGCATCATTTCTTAAATATTAACCAGTTTTTTGAAAGAAAGAATTATTAATTGTTTTTCAGAAAGAAATAGAGATATTAGTCTTGATGTTATTCTAACAGTGTAGCAACGAATTATTATAATATGGCTCATAGTAAGTGGTCTTAATTGGAATTATAGGTAAAGAGGAGACAATATCTAAATATAACTTACACAAGATATAGAGAACACATGGCAAGTTTTAATGTGTTGTTGAAGGAATGGAAAAGTCTAACTACAGTATAAAATTCTAGAGGCATAGGTATGGATATAAATTTTCCCAAATTTGCTTCAAAATTGGGAAAGAGGTAGAATGTGCTTCTCTGTGCCAGCCTCCCACCTCTTCCCTCTTCTCATTGTGTCTCATCTTGTCCAGGATTGCACATCCCCTGAACTGCAGTATAAGAGCAAAAACTTTTCTTAAGCAGGCTTTTGAAAATGCATCCACAAGATCTGCAAAAGAGTGTTCTTACCTCAGAGATGTTGAATATGTTTTACTTCTCTTCTTGCCAGACCTATTTTTCTCACATTAAAGATGAAAAAATTAATACTTATCGAAGTAAAGACATCTGTGTAGGGTTGCAACGCCAAAGTAAATAGCAAAATGTGTGCAGACCAAGGAATCTCTGATCTTTGTCAAATTCACTTACCTGTAATAAATGCACTTATACAAAATCTTGTTCCAGACAGAGTAGACTAAGAGCCATGGATTGCTAGCCTATGATTCCTCCCTATTTTAAAGTGCTCCTCCTTAAGTTGGGTAAGTAAATACCCTGGGGATAGACCCAAATTAACCAGCACATTTCTCTTCAGAAGTAAAAGGCCATCAATGAAATAACCTAGTTTATTTCCAGAGTTGCAATGAAATTTCAAATAGCTCAGGCTGTTCCATATCTGTAATTGACCAGCATTCCTTAATATTCTGAAATCTCTTATCATTTTGATGTATATATAACTCATTTGGAGTGAGGCTAAGTAAATTTTAGTTTGTGTCTTCAGAAAGCAGATGAAATGATGCTCAACATCAGGGAAACACAAATAAAAACCACAATAATAAGCCATGTCACACCCTTTAGGAAAATGGTTGCTATTAAAATAAAACATACAGCAAAATTTGAATAACAAATATAATTTTCTTATATATTTTAGTTGAATATGTGTCATTTTCAACTTTCTATTTCATACACACTTTGATTAGAGGTAAATATATTGCTAAATTTTCAATTTAATAAGTGGTGAGATATATTAATTGATTCCTGAAAATTAAAATCAATTTGAGCCTTTGAATTAATCATTTTTGTTGTTATCTGCATTTGGATAACAGTTAATATTTCTTTAGTTATGGCTCTTTCCTTTTACCCAGAAATATAATGTATCATCGCCTAGATTTTTCTTAGTGAATTGTATGGAATCTCTCCAGAGAAGGCCATATGTATGAACTGCTTTGAGGAAGGGACCTCAACCTTAATCTAAAAGCACTGGGCTCCACATGACTAAACACACTACCAGATTTTATATAAGGTGATCATCATGAGATCAAAGAAGCTATATGCATCTGAAAGAAGAAAGGCAGATTTGTGATTATCAGTGATCAAAATTTATTCTAACAAGTAGAAAGAAAGGTGAATTAGGGAAACCCAAAAACAAGAATGCAAAATTTTGATTGGGAAGGTAATTAGTTATTAACAGAAAATATTCCAAATCAGTTAGATTTAAAAGAATGAATCTAAAAAATAAATTATTTAAATTTATAAAGTCAAATATTTATGACTACTGTAGAAAAATAAATATAATTGATGCAATGAAAAACAGCCATTATACATGTAATTTGCATTTCAATCAGAAAACTTAAATTATTCTTCTTTAAAAAATTCAGATTGGTACAACCACAATGTTTATGTGAATGTTCATAAACACAAGATATGAATAAGATAAACAAAAAATGTAATTAGAGCACATCCAAGAAACAAGGGATCCACATGGTCCTGTATGATACACACACACTGATGGTCTCCAAGATCTGCTGGGAAGAGAGAAAACTGAACTGTTCTCAGTGAATATGTCCTTTTGAGACTTTCCATCTCAGTAGTACTGTTAAGTATCCTAAGAGGTTTTCCTCTGTACATACTTCATTACCATATCAGGAAACATGGCCAGCATCTTGGCAACTGGATGTGTGGTTCTTAGATCCATTCCACCATGTATTTCTGCCTTAGAAACTTGGACTTTTACACATCTGTTATACTTCCAATTCAGTCCTTCAAATGGTAGTGAATCTCATGAAAGACATGCAGATCACTCATTTTTCAGGCTGTCTCACCCAGGTCTTCTTCTTCATTTCTTTTGTGGATATGGACAGCCTCTCTTTCTTTCTGATGGCATATGGTAGGTATGTGGTTATCTGACACCCTTTACATTACATCAGCATAATGAACCCTCACCTTTGTGTCCAGCTCGTGACTGGGCTCTGCATTGTGACCTATCTCTTATTTCTCCTACACACTGTCCTAATGATACATCTCTCCTTCTTTTCCTCCCAAAGTAATCCATCATTTCTTCTTTGATCTTAATACACTCTTGTAGCTCACCTGTTTTGAGTGTCCTTCAGCATGGTGGTCATTTATATGGTAAGAGCGACCTTGGCTTTCACACCATTAATTTGCATCCCCATATTTTATATGCTTATCTTCTTCACTATTCTGGATGACACATCTACATGAGGGAAACAGAGCTTTATCCACCTGTGGCAGCCAGCACTTAATCATGGTGGTATGCTATAACACAGCCATTGCTATCTGCTTCAGTCCTTCCACCTCATATACCTGAGAGGGATACAATGTTATTTGTCATCTATAAAGTGGGACTCTTATGATGACTCTTTTCATCTATAGTCTAAGGAATGGGGATGTGAAGTGAACAATCATGAAAATGCTTTGTAAGTGCACAGACTTTATGAACAAAGTAATTGAATGACTGTGTTTAAAGACACTATTCTAAAAAAATAATAAAGACACTACTTTATTGATAAAAGAAAGTGTATCCCTAGAGGCTTTAATGATATTAATAAGCTCAGCCTACTGTTTTGTTAAATGTCTCTTTTAGGTTTGAAAATGTGTGACACATTATATGGATTATACTATTAATTCATATGAATACACGTATGAGATATAATTACAAGACTCTTTTCTTCCCTGCAACTTCATGAGAAAGTTGCAGCATGCCAAAGTCCCAAGCTTATAAGCAAAGGCAGAGTCTCTGACTGTATAAATGCATGCTAGTGATGAGATGTGATTCTCTGTGATAATGTTCCAAAATATTAAAGATTAAGATAATAATCATAAAATTCATTTTTATAAGTTTACATTTTGAATTCCATATTCATGGAATCAATTGTTGGCTTCAGAACTTAGTAGATTCATGTGAACTTATCATTTTTAAAAACTTTATTAAATAATATAATACATACATGAACATACATAAAGAATAATGTATATTAAAAGGTGTAAACTTACAAAACAAACATGAAAATCATCATATAGACCTGTTATACATTACCCCATCATCAACACATTGCAATGTTGTGAAACGTTTGTTACAAACTATGAAATCCTCATATATTACTTCTAACTATAGTTCATATCTTACATTTGGTGTATTTTCCCCCAAAACCACCTGATTATTAACACACTGTATTAGTATTATATATTAGTTATGGATCATGAGAGAATATTCTCATTTTGTTCTGTTAACTACAGCCACTCCCACCACTGGATTCCCTGTATTATACAGTCCCACACCTTCTACAGTCTATTCAAAGTGTACAGACAGTGGCTCTCATTTTCCCCACAGAATTGTGTTGTCATCAGCTCAATTTTAGAGTGTTTTCCTTATTCCAAAAGGAAAAATCCCTACCCCTTATATCCCCCTATTTTTGTCCCTTAGCAATGATATATTGTCATTGTCATTGCTGCAAAATGATTACAATATTACTGTTACCAACCATCCATTAGTTACAGTCAATATAATTTCCCCCTGTATCACCACATTCTTAACACTTTATAAAGGACTATTCCTTTATTTATATTAATCACAATCTACAACCACCACTGAAATCACTGTTATACAGTCCCTAGATTATTTTCTAGCACCCTTTCAATTGACATTTATGTCCATAGACCACCCTGTTTAGCCACAATCAAATTCATAAAAGAGCAGTGTTTGTTATACTCACTATAGTGTTATAATCAGCTCTATTCATGTCCACATTTTTCCAATAAACCTTCTTAAAAATTCTACATACTTTAAGAATCAGCTCTCATTCTCAACCCACGTTCTATCTCTGAGTATCCTATACTCTAGAGTTGACCTTTCTGAGTTTCTTCATTGTATTTAGCTCATATTAGTGTGACCATAAAATATTTATCCTTTTCTGTCTACTTTATTTCACTCAACACTATATCCTCAAGGTTCATCCTGTTGTCATATGCCTATGATTTCATTTCTACTTACAGCTGAATAGTATTCCGTAGTTTGTATATACCACATTTTGTTTATCCATTCATCAATTAATAGATACCTGGGTTGGTTCCATATTTTAGTAATTGTGAATAATACTGCTCTGAGCATTGGTATGCAAATATCAATTTGCATTCTTGACTTCAGTTCTACTGAATATCTTCAAAGTAATGAGTTGCTCTATCATATGGCAGTTCTATATGGAGCTTCTTGAGGTACTGCCAAACTGTCTTCCCCAGAGGTTGCACCATTCTCTATTCCCACTAACAGTGAAGGAGTGTTCCTATTTCAGTACACTCACTCCAGCACTTGTACTTTTCTGTGTTTTTAAAAATAATGGTCATTCTATAAGGTATGAAATGGCATTTCATTTTTGTTTTGATCTGCATTTTCCTAATAGGTAGTGATGTTGAACTATTTTTCATGTGCTTTTGGCCATTCATATTTCCTTTTGGAAAAATGCATTTTCAAGTCTTTTGCCCATTTTTATTTGGGTTGCTTTTCTTTTTTTGATATATTTTTTTATTTTTAAAGAAGCTTTAGATTACATAAATGTTACATTGAAAATATAGGGGATGAGCCCTAGATTTAAGTCTCTTGGGCAGAAACCTATCAAGTATAGTACTAACTATAGGTTCAAATAGAAGGGGCAGAAGAGATATAACATGAACTCTAATCCATGGTTAGTGGCAATGCTTCAATGTGTGTTCATCAATTGTAACAAATGTACCACACTAATGAAGGATATTGTTAATGTGGGAAAGAGTGGGATGGGGAGGGAGTGGGGCATATGGGAATCCCCTATATTTTTTATATAACTTTTATATAATCTAAAGTTTATTTAAAATAAATAAATAAATAAAACCAAATATATAAATGAGATTCCCATATGCCCCACATTTTCCCCTCCCACATTTCTCTACATTAACATCTTTCATTAGTTTGGTACATTTATTATAATTGATGAACACATATTGAAGCATTGCTATTAACCATGGAATAGAGTTTACATTACAGTGTGCATCCGGACCCACACAATTTTATGGGTTTTGACAAAATGTAAAATGGCCTGTATACATCATTGTAATGTCATGGAAGACAATTCCAATATCCCAAAAATGCCCCCAAGTTACACTTATTCTTCCTTCTCCCTCCCCTTATAACCTTGGTGGCCCTGCCTTTATATTAATGATACATTTTATTCCATTGCTAGAAAAATAAGCCTATAATAGAATAATAATAAGTACTTTGGTCCATTGTTCATTCCTCAGTCTTGAGAATTTTAGGGTGGTGATGCCCACTCTGTTTCTAATTGAGAAGGAGTTTAGATCCCATGTGGGTAATGGATGGAGCTGTCTTGTTTGCAGTTGCAGACACTCTCTGTTCCTTGGGATGTGTGTTGTCCATCTTCATCTCCCTGAGAGTTGTCCTAGGTGAGTCCAATGAACTGGAAAGTAAGTGTCTTTTAATCATGAGTTGTAGGATATCTTTATGTAACATGGATAAGACATGTGGTTGTTAAATATTTCTTCTATTGAGTAGCTTGCATGTTATTACTTGACAAAGTCTTTTGAAGAACAAAGCCATTTAATTTTTAGGAGGTCCCACTTATCTGTATTTTTCTTTCATTGCTCATGCTTTGGGTGTATGTTTTAAGAAACTACCACCTACCAAATGATCTTGAAGATATTTCCCTATATTTTCAAGGAGTTTTATGGTTGAAGATTTTATATTTAGGTCCTTGATCCATTTTGAGTTAATTTTTATATTATGTGTGTAAGACCATTCCATTTTCTTTCTTAGGAAATGGAAATCCTTTTCTCCCAACACAGTTTCTTGAATAGACTCTTTTTGTCCATTTGGATGGGATTGAAATCATTGACAAAAATCACTTGTCCATAGAAAAGAGGTTCTATTTCTGAGTTCTTGATTTGGTCCATTGGTCAATATGTATGTCTTTATGACAGTACCATGTTGTTTTCACCACAGTAGCTAAGTAATAGTCTTTTTTTTTTTAATTTTGTTTTAAAGATACTTAGATTATATAAATGTTACATAAAAAATATAGGGGATTCCCATATGCCACACTCCCTACACATCCCACATTTTCCCACATTCATAACATCCTTCATTAGTGTGGTGCATTCATTACAATTGATGAACATATTTTGGAACATTGCCACTAAGCATGGATTATAGTTTACATTGTAGTTTACACTCTCTCCCACACAATTTTGTAACTTATGGTGTGATATATAATGGCCTGTAACTGTCATTGCATTGTCATTCAGGACAATTCCCAAGTTCTGAAAATGCCCCCATATTACATGTCTTTTTCCCTCTCCCGGCCCTAAGAAACTCCAGTGGCTACTGCCTCCACACCACTGATACAAGTTCTTCCATTGCTAGAATCACTCTAAGTCTATAATAGAATACTAGTAAGTCTGCTTTAGTCCATAGTTCATTCCTCAATCCCAAGGATTCTGGGACTGTGATGCCTACTCCTTCTTTAATTGAGATGGGGTTTTGATCCCATAGAGCAGAAGGATGGGACTTTCTTGCTTGCAGTTGTATAGCCTTTCAGTTCCTTGGGATGGTCGTTGTCCATCATTGTCTCCTTGTTAGTTGTCCTGGGTGAGACCAATGAACTGGAGAGTAGGTATTGCAATTCTGTTGAGAATCAGGGCCCAGCTGGTTACGTGGACAGCCCAAAGATTTAAGTCTCTCAGATGCACACCTATCAACTCTAGTACTAATTATAATTTATATAGAAGGGTCTGAAGAGCCATGTGTAGAGAAACCACAACTGAGTCCAACTCTGTCACACTGGGGAGCATAAATTCCAAAGAAGGGCCCACTGGCAAGGCACAAAACTCCTGAGCTATCTGCCCTGACTATAGTGTCCAGATGTCTCCAGAGCCTTCAGAAGCCCTGCCATTTGACGTAGTATTTACTTTGGCAGTCAATGAAATCCTGCTGAGATGTGCATAAGCGTAACTTCTGGAATGAATGCCCAACTCACTTTGAAGTCTCTTAGACATATAAACTCATTTGTCTTTATCGTTCCCCCCTTTGATCAAGGTCTTCCTCCACTTGCATTGCTAGTTGGTGCTTGATAGTAATCCTTCAATGCCAGGGAGGCTTATCACTGGGAGTCAAGTCCCCCACTGGGGAGGGGGAGAAGGTAATGCATTTATATGCTGAGTTTGGCTTAGAGGGAGTCCACATTTGAGCAACAAGGGGGCTTTCAGGAGGTAATTCTTAGCCACCTTAAAATGCTAGGCTAAGTTTCAATTTCAAACGTAAAGGTCCATAAGTACAGTCATCAATCTCAAGGGCCCATCAATAGACAATCCTTCTTCACTAATCATTTCCCCTGTACTTAGGGGATTCTTGCTGTTCTGTTAGAGACTGTAAAACTATATGGCCCAGAATATAAACCATTGACCATGGTTAGTAGCTATGTTTAAATATTTGTACATCAATTGTAACAAATGTACCATCCACATATAAAATGTTATTAATAGGGGAATAGGGAAAAGGGGGAGGATGTTGGGTATATTGGAATCCCCTATATTCTTTCAGTGACTTTTCTGTAAACTAAAACATCTTTGAAGACAAAATGAATAAAGTAAAACACTAGGGGAATAAATGGAAGAAAATGTCACTGTACATACAAGACAACAGATCTTACAGTGAGGAAAGACATGTCAAATTTTTTAAAAAGTATTTTTTCATCATTTTTATTGTTCCAAATTTTTTTATTTTCTTATTTTTTATATTTTATTTCTTATTTTTAAAACTATTTTTTTCTTATTAATTGTATTTGGCTATTTTGTTGGCTTCATTTTTGAAAAACTTTTGGATCACAGAAAAGTTACAACTATGACAGGGGTGGACCATTGTTGCAGGGTGTCAGTGATGGAGGATACATGGAAGAAGGCTCACCTGGGGCGTACATATAAGGCATATAAATGTGTTTAAGTGTTCATGGGGCATTGTCACACTGGGTGCAGATTCACACAATAAGTAATATTCTTTAAAATGAGAAAATGTGAGTTCTACAAATGTGTTCTTTTTAAACACGTTTTTAGATATTCAAGACACTTACCCTTCCAAATACATTTGATAACTGCCTTTTGCATTTCTGCAAAAAAATGCTCTTGGGATTTTGAAGTGGATTGCATTGAATCTGAAAATCACTCTGGATAGAATTGTCATCTTGATGATATTTAGTCTTCCTACCCATAAACAAAGAACATCCTTCCATTTATTCATGCTTTCTTTTGTTTCTTTTAGCATTGTTTTGTAGTTTTCTTAATACAGGTCCTCTATGTCCTTGGTTAAAATTTATTCCTGAATGTTTGACATTTCAGTTGCTATTATAAATGGAATCTTTTTACTGAATTCCTCTTCAGATTGCTCATCAGTATTATATAGAAACATTACTGATTTTTGCTCTCTAATCTTGCATCCTGTCACTTTGCTGAGCTTGTCTCTTAGTTCTAGTAGCTTTATTGAAGAGTTTTTGGAATTTTCTAGATATAGGATCATATCGTCAGTGAATAGTGACAATTTTGCTTCTTCATTTCATATTTGGGTGCATTTTATTTCTTTTTCTTGCCTAATTTTTATAGCTCAAACTTCCAGAACAATATTGAACAACAGTAGTGACTGTGGGAATCCTTGTCTTGTTCCTGATCAGCAGAAATTTTTTCTGACTTTCATCATTGAGTATAATGATAGCTGTGGGTTTTTCATATATGCACTTTATCATGTTTAGAAAGCTTTCTTCTATTCCTAACATTTGGAGTGTTTTCTATCCAAGACAAGATGATGTATTTTGTCAAATGACTTTTCTAATTCAATCGAGAGAATCATGTGATTTTTCTTCAATTTATTAATGTGCTTTTTTACACAAATTGATTATCTTGTGTTAAAAGTCCTTTGCATAGCTGGGAAAAACCCCACTTAATCATCGTGTATAATTCTTTTAATGTGTTTTTTATTCAGTTTGCAATTATTTTGTTGAGGATTTTTGCATCTATATATTAGAGAAATTGGTCTGTAATTTTATTTTTTGTAGTGTCTTTATCTGATTTTGGTATTATGGTGATGATTCATAGAATGGGTTTAGTAGCATTCCCTCCTGTTCAATTTTTTGGAATAGCTTGATCAAGATTAATATTACACAATCTTTGAATGATTCTTAGAATTCATGTGTGATGCTGTCTGTTCTTGGGCTTTTCATTTAGGTTTTTGATGACTCATGTCTTCACTCATGATTGTTCTGTTGAGGTCTTCTATTTCTTTAAGGGTTAGTGTTAGTTGTTTGAGTTTTTCTAAGAACATATCAATTTCATCTACATAATCTAGTTTGTTTGCATAGAGTTGCTCATAGTATCCCCTTTACTAAGATATTTTTTATTTTTTTAAACATACTTAGATTACATAAATATTACATAAAAACTATAGGGATTCTCATATGCTCTGCTCTCCATACCTCCCACATTTTCCCACATAAACAACATCTTTCATTAGTGTGGTACATTAATTGAAATTGATAAATGTGTTTTGGGGTATTGCCACTGAGCATGGATTATACTTTTCATTGTAGTTTCTCTGTCTCCCACACAACTCTGTAGGTTGTGGGAAGATATATATTGACATATATCTGTTGTTGCAATGTCATTCAAGATGATTCCCAAGTCTTGAAAATGCCTCTGTTTATGCCTGTTTTTCCCTCTCCTTTCCCTCAGAGTCTCCAGTGGCCACTGCCTCCACATCAATGTTGTAATTTCTTCCATTGGTAGAATCAGAATAAGTCTATAGTAGAATACCAGTAAGTCCACTCTAGTCCATAGTTCATTCCCTAATCCTGATGATTCTGGGATGGTGATGTCCACTCCGCCTTTAATTGAGAGGGTCTTCAATCCCATACAGCTGATGGATAGGGTTCTTTTGCTTACAGTTGGAGGCTCTCTCTTTTCCCTGGTATGGTGGTTGTCAATCTTCAGGAACCCCACTATTGGGGGTAGTATCAACTTTGGCAGTCTATGAAATCCTGCTGAGATATGTGCATAAGCATTATATCTGGGATGACTACCCAACTCACTTTGAAGTCTCTTAGCCATATAAACTCATTTGTCTTTACCGTTTCCCCTTTTTATTTGAGGTCTTTTTCCAGTTGCTTTGCCAGTTAGTGCTTGGTAGTAATTCATCAGTGCCAGGGAGGCTCAACCCCAGGAGACATGTCCCATGCTGGGTGGAAAGTAATGCATTTATATACTGGGTTTGGCTTAGAGAGAGGCCACATTTGAACAACAAAGAAGCTCTCAGGAGGTAAATCTTAGGCACCCTACAACACTAGGCTAAGTTTCCATTTCAGGGGCAAAGTCTCATAAGCACAGTCATCAATATCAAGGGCCCATCAATGGACCATCCTCCTTTGCTAGTCATTGCCCCTATGTTTGGGAGATTATTGCTGTTCCATTAGAGAATGTGGCAGAGGTCTCCAGGATGGGAATTCAATATTCTTTTGTTTCTTGTGTGAATCACCACCCACTGTGACAATGCTCCATGAGCATTAAGACATTTATATACCTTATATGTATGCCCTGGTGAACTTCGTCCCATGTATCCCCCATCACTGAAAACCCACACCAATGACCCTCCACTGCTCCAGTTGTAACCCTTCTGTGATCCAAAGCTTTTTCAAAAATGAGGCCAATAAAATAGCCAAATAAAATAGCCAAATACAATTAATAGGAAAATGAAATAATAATGATAGGTTTAAATATAAGAAATAAAATATATAAAAATTTAAAAAAAAAATTAAAAATAAAATGAATTTTAAAAATTGGGATATTAAAAATAATGAAAAATATTTTTTAAAATTTTTGACATTTTGCCTTTCATCACTGTAGTATCTGTTGTCCTGTATGTACAGTGAAATTTTCTTCCATTTATTTCCCAGTGTCTTACTTTTCATAATGTTCATAATGGTATTATTCACTATTGCCAAAAGTTGAAATCAACCCAAATGCCAATCAACAGAATAATGGATAAACAAAATGTGGTATATGCATACAATGAAATATTACTCAGCTGTAAGAAGGAATACAGTGCTAACACATAGAATAACATGGATGAATCTTGAGGACCTTATTTTGAATGAAGCAAGCCAGACATTGAAAGACAAATATTACCTGACCTCACTGATATGAATTAAACAAATTGAGCCGACTCAGATAGCTAGATTCTGGAAGATAGGTTTACAGGAAATAGAAAGGGAGAAGAAGTTTTTGAGCCAATGCCCATACAGGTGAAATCTATGAGGTGGAAGTGTGTAGTTGAGCAGTGAAGGGATATGACAGGGAGGTAGTGATAATATTGGGTTGGGCGGTGCAGGTTTGACAGGGGGTAGAGTGGGAAATGTAGATTGGATGGTCCATGGAACTAGGTGGAGGATTGGGGGAGGGACCAGGTGAAAACTTGGGATTGGGGAGTATGTGATTGAAAGTACAAAGTTGGGAAAGCTCTTATGGCAATATGACAAGGAAAATTTACTGGTTTAGGGTGCTGGATGGGAGGCATTTGGTACAGGGAGCACCTGGGGCAGGCTTCTAAAGACTGTGTGAGTGATCATTTTGTCATAATGTATTTTCTCAGTGGGTGGAGACCCACATAATGAGTGGGAAGGAATTGGACTCCCATCCTGAGGAGGCCTGATATGTTCTCAGACAGAAGGGTGGGTGTCTCTCGAGTGGATGGGCAGTTCCTAATAGAGGAGGACAAACCAGTTTGCCAAGACCTCAGTGTTGTTGTAAGTAACTATGAATCTTGTCATCCAAGGAGTGAAGCATGGTGGTTGCTTTGGACCCCAAGGAAAGGGAGAGGGTGGAATAGAATAGATGGAACTGGGGTATTGAGTGGGCAATGGAAATGGAAGTGTTCTACATGATCTTGCAGTGATGGGCACAGGCCATGTTAAATACCATCAAAATTTATAAAAGTGTATGGTCTAAAACGTAAGCTATAATATAAACCATTGTCTATGGTTAGTTGCTGTGTTTCAGTATTTGTATATCAGTTGTAACAAATGTAACATTCACATATAAAAAGTTATTAATATGGGAAGGGGGCAAAGGGGGAGAATGTTGGGTATATGGGAGTCCCCTGTATTCTCTATGTGACTTTACTGTGACCTAAAACTTTGGAAACAAAATGAACAAAAGTAAGGTGTGCATATAGCTGTTTGTGTCCTAGCTTTCATTTCTTCTGGTATATAACCAGCAGTGGAATTGCTGGATCATATGGCAATTCTATAGTTAGATTTTGAGGATTTGCCAAACTCTCCTCCACAGTGGCTGGACCATTCTACATTACCACCAGGAGTAGATGAGGGTTCCCATTCCTGCACACCCTCTCTAACAATTTCTCTAATAGCTACTGATGTTGAACATCTTTTCATGTGCTTTATTGCCATTTGTATTTCTTCCTTGGAAAAGTGTCTTTTCAAGTCACTTGCCCATTTTTTAAATGGGTTGTTTTTCTTTTAATTTTCAAGGTGTAGGATTTCTTTATATATGCTAGATAATAGGGTCCTATCAGATATAGTGTTACCAAATAATTTCTCCCATTAGGTACACTGCCTTTTTACTTTCTTGACAACCTCCTTTGTTTTGCACCTTTGAGGTGCAAAAGTTTTTAATTTTGAGGAGATCCCATTTATTTTTTCTTTCACTGCTCGTGATTTGGGTGTGAAGTTCATGGAGCCATTTCCTATTACAAGGTCCTGTAGATGCTTCCCTACATTATCTCCCAAAGTTTTTATGGCCTTGTCTCTTATATCTAGATCTTTGATCCATTTTGAGTTGATTTTTGTGTAAGGGGTGAGATGGTGTTCCTATCTCATTCTTTTGGATATGGATATCCAGTTCTCCAAGCCCCATTTGTTGAAGAGATCATTCTCTCCCAGTTGAGTGGGCTTGGTTGCCTTGTCAAATATCAGATGACTATATATGGTAGGATTCTATATCAGAATGCTTAATTCAATTCAATTGTTCGATATGTCTATCCTTGTGCCAATAGCATGCAGTTTTGACCACTGTAGCTTTGTAATATGTTTTAAAGTCAGGTGGTATTATTCCTGCAATTTCATTTTTGTTTTTCAATATGTCTGATTATTCAGGGCATTTTGCCCTTCCAAAGAAATTTCATAGTTTGTTTTTCCAAATCAGTGAAAAATGCTGTGTTGATTTTTATTGGGATTGCATTAAATCTGTAGATCAGGACAGATATCTTAAAGATATTTAATCTTCCTGTGTATGAACAGGGAATATTCTCCCATTTATTTAAGTCTTCTTTGATTTCCTTTAACAGTGTTGTGTAGACTTCTGTGTATAAGTCAGTTATATTTTCAGTTAAATTTATTCCTAGGTATTTGATTCTTTTAGTTACTATTGTAAATGGTATGTTTTCTTGATTTCCTCCTCAGATTGCTCATTATTGGTGCAGAAAAATCCTACTGATTTTTGAGCATTGATCTTATAACCTGCAACTTTACTGAACTCATTTATTAGTCCTAGAAGTTTTGTTGTATATTTCTCATGGCTTTCTATGTATAGGATCATGTCATCTGCAAATAGTGAAATTTTTAATTCTTCCTTTCCAATTTGGATGCCTTTTATATATTTTTCTCATCTCAGTGTTCGAGCAAGTACTTCTAATACAATGTTAAATAGGAGTGGTGATAGTGGACATCCTTGTCTTGTTCCTGATCTTAGAGGGAAAGCTTTTAGGATTTCACCATTGAAGATGATGTTAGCTGTGGGTTTTTCATATATACCCTTTATGGTGTTCAGAAAGTTTCCTTCTATTCCGATCTTTTGCAGTGTTTTTATCAGGAAAGGGTGCTGTATTTTGTCAAATATTTTTTCTGCATCTATAGAGCTGATCATGTGATTTTTTTCTTCCAATCTGTTTATGTGGTATGTTACATTGATTGATTTTCTTATGTTGAAACATCCTTGCATATCTGGGATAAAACCCAATTGGTCATGGTGTATAGTCCATTTGATGTGTTGTTGAATATGATTAGCAAATATATTGTTGAGGATTTTAACATCTAGGTTCATTAGAGAGATTGGTCTGGAATTTTCTTTGGCTTTGTTTGGCTGTGGTATTAGGGTAATGTTGGCATCATAGAATGAGTTATTCAATGTTTCTTCCACTTCTATTTTTTTGGAAGGTTTTAAGCAGGATTGGTGTTAGTTCTTTGCGGAATGTTTGGTAGTATTCAGCTTTGAAGCCATCTGGCCCTGGGCTCTTCTTTGCTGGGAAGTATTTGAAGACTAATTCAATCTCATTATTTGTGGTTGGTCTGTTGAGTTCATCAATTTCTTCTTTCATCAGTCTAGGCTCCTTGTGTTTTTCTAGGAATTTGTCCATTTCTTCTAAATTATCCTTTTCTTTGGCATATAATTTTTCAAAATATCCCCTTCTGATAGTCTATATATCTGTGGGGTCAATGGTGATATCACCTTCCTCATTTCTTATTTTGTGTATTTAGATCTTCTCTCTTTTTTTCTTTAGTAGTCTAGCTAAGAGTTTGTTAATTTTATTGATCCTCTTGAGGAACCAGGTTTTGGTTTTGTTTATTTTTTCTAGTGCTTTTTTTATTTTCAATATCATTTAGTTCTTCTCTTATCTTTGTTATTTCCTTCTTTCTACTTCCTTTGGGGATACTTTGTTGTTCTAATTCCTCCAGGTGTGCAGTTAGGTCTTCAATTTTAGCTCTTTCTTCTGTTTTGATACATGTTCATCCCATAGGTTTTGATATGCTGTGTTGTCATTTTCATTTGTTTCAAGGTAGTTGCTGATTTCTTTTGAGATTTCCTCCTTGAACCACTGTTTGTCTAAGAATGTGTTATTTAACTTCCGTATCTTTGTGCCTAATCTGTTTCTCTGGCCCTTACTGATTTCCAGCTTCATTCCATTGTGGTCAGAGAAATTACCTTGTGTAATTTCAATTTTTCTGAATTCATTGAGAGTTGTTCTGTGGTCTAGCATGTTGTCTACCTTGGAGAATGATCCATTTTCACTCAAGGAAAAAGTATATTCTGCTGTATTTGGGTATAGTGTCTTGTATATGTTTATTAGATCAAGATCCTCTAATGTATTATTCAAAGTCCTTGTTTCTTTATTGCTTCTCTCAAGATATTCTGTCTAATGGTGATAATGGTGTATTACAGCCCCCCCACTATAATTGTTGATGCATCTATTTCTCTACTTAGATTTTCCAGTGTTTTCCTCATGTATTTTGAGGCACCCTGGTTGGGTGCATAAATAGTTTGATTGTTCTTGCTTCTTGAAAGAGGATTACTCCTTTTACTAATATATAGTGTCCATCTTTGTCTCTTAAAATAGTTTTGCATTTAAAGTCTATTTTGTCCACTATTTGTATAGCTAGCCCCCATCTTTTTGGGTTGTTGTTTGCTTTTAAAATTGTTTTCCAGCCATTCACTTTGAGTCTCCTTGAATCCCTGGGTTTAAGGTGGGTCTCTTGTAGACAGCATATAGATAGGTCATATTTCCATATCCATTCTTCCAGTCTGTGTCTCTTGACTGGTGAGTTTAATCCATTAACATTCACTGCTACTACTGTCAAGGAATTACTTACATTAGCCATATTTTCTTTGGGTTTATATATGCCATATGTTGTTTTTATTTCTCTTTCAGCATTTTATTTTTTCTTACACTCTCCTCCAACTCTCTCTCTCCTGTTTTTTCCTTTCAAACTATAGCACTCCCTTTGTTATTTCTTGAAGGGCAGGTTTCTTATTCGCATACTCTCTTAATTTCTGTTTATCTGTGAATATTTTGAATTCTCCACCACTTTTTAATGCCAGCTTTGCTGGATAGAGAATTCTTGTCTGGAAGCTTTTTTCTTTTAGCACCTTGACTATGTCATATCACTGCCTTCTTGCCTCCACGGTTTCAGATGAAAGATCAACACTTAGTCTTATTTAGCTTCCCTTGTAAGTGATAGCTCTTTTTTCTCTTGCTGCTTTTAGTATTCTCTCTTTGTCTTGAGCATTGGATGTTTTGATAAGTATATGTCTTGGAGTAGGCCTATTGGTATTTATACTGTTTGGGGTGCAATGTACTTCCTGGACATGTATGTCCATCTCTCTCAATAGGGTTGGAAATTTTTCAGCCTTTATTTCCTCCAACACTCATTTTGTCCCCTTACCCTGGTCTTCTCACTCTGTGATGCCTATAATGCATATGACTGTGTATTTTGTGTTGTCTTTCTGATCCCTAAGTCCCTGCTATATTTTTTCTATCATTTTATCTATCTGTTCTAATATCTGTTTGATTTCAGATGTACTGTCTTCCACATCACTAATTCTTTCCTCTGGCTTTTCAAATCTGCTGTTATGTGCTTCCAGTGTATTCTTCATTTCTTGCATTGTGCCTTTCATCACCATTATATCCATTATCTTTTTATGTATGTTTACAATTTCTTCAGTATGTT
>JAQZBX010029676.1:0-27178 GCA_029593785.1 Cabassous unicinctus | reverse complement strand
AAGATAATTTTAACCAAAAGGTACCAGTTGAAATTTATATTTTATCAATGTAAGTACTGACTTCATTAACCATAATGAGAGCTCTTTTCTATGGTGTTCATTTGAAGCCACAAATTTAAGTTCAGCAAATAAATTTAATGTCCTTGAGAAGAGCTCAAAAGAAATCAAAGAAAAAAAAAAGTATAAATGCTTTGTCTTTCCTATTAACATTTAGACCAGTATTACAAGAATATGTAATCATGGAAAAACAGCAGACACTTTTATTCCATTAGTTTAACAATACTCAAGTGTAAGAATGAATGAAAATAACCAACAATGGGGAAGAAAAACGTTTGGAGTTGTAAACTGCCTTCAATCTATGTGCAAGGCTAAATTGGCTAAAAATAATGAAACCATTAAACATGCTCTGGGCAGTAAAATAAAAAAAAAATTACATTAAATTAGTGTCCTTGAAGCAGCCAAGAAAAATAAGGATGAGAAATCAATACCAGAGACTCTACCATTAATTGAACCATGAAGGTATTATTTTAAAATGTAAAGCCCATAATCGAAAAGGTTGTGTTACTTCTCTAATGTAGCATTGGGAAGTACAAAACATATATATTTACTTGTCATCAATGGACACAGCCCAAGTCACCTCTGAATCAGTATCACTTGGCGAAACAGTTATTATGGTTTTTATTATTAATACATTTCTGCGTAAAAGTTTTAAAGCCTCAGAAGAGTTCTGAGTCTCTTTAATGTCTGAGAGGATATATTTAAAAGAATTCCACAGCAAATATTTTACAAAAAGAAAACACTTTACAAGCAAAAAAAATTTTTTTTGCACAACTAATTTTCTTCTTTTCGCATTTACCTATAGCACGATGTACTTCTACATATCACTATTTATATAACCTTAGAGTAGAATAGGGTACATTATTTTTTACATTCTTCTATAACCTCCTTTGAGGAACTGATCTCTGCCTTCTGGCACTTAAGAAGGGTCTGCACAATAGGAATTTAATTCAACTACTATTTCAGATTTGACTCCTTTAGAATTCAAAACCCATTTGTAAGACTCAATTTAGTAAAAAAGCATGAGTTCTACCCTACAAATTTGGAATCAGAACACTGAAGAATGGCATGAGCAAATACTAATTTTACCGGCAGTTTAATGCCTCTGAAAAGGTAATGCTAGGGGAAGCCTGACACAAGGATTCCTTGACTTGGTGGAGGCAGCACTATTGTGGCAGAAAGAACTCTGGAGTTCTCACATGGTACTTAATCTGCGTGATCTTGGATAAAAGTTGCTAGCCTCTGGTCTCTGCTCTCTCATCTAAGAAATAATTACGGCTAGACATACATCTAAATTTCAAAGTTGTGATTCCATGAAGAATTATTCCATTTCCTTCTGAACTACATTTCAAGAAGATATTCTCGAATGCTTTCATTCAAGTATGGTAATGGGACTTATGTGGTACATCTAATTATATCTTCACTTAATAGGTATTTATCGCTCAGAAACTTTTGCCAGAGATCAGACTTTTAATACTCTCAACCTAAAAACCAACTGGGGAAAAGGCACTGGTGTCTTCATACTTCTCTCATCTTGAAAAAGGCCATTCCTGTAAGCAGTGAGTCAGATCCTGCCTGGTGCTGCGGTCCTATCCGCTCCAGCTCTAACTGCTCCGCAACCTCCTGCAGTCCACCCTAGGGGAGATAAAATGGGGCCGTCAAGAGACAGTGCAATGCTTGAATTTATGACCAAAACACAAACAAACCTTAGCATGCAAAGACGGACCTGAGACAGGGAAAAACCAGGAAATGTGAATTACTAACGTATTTGTTAACTGTGGGAGCAGTCTATAATTTAACAGAAATGAGATCCTAATTGAGAAAATTTGTCTTCATTATGTTTAAAGTATGTAGTAGGCAAATAATTTTTCTAAAACCTAAACATATGGGGGATGCAGATCATAAACAGGGCAACATTTACCAAGTACAGTCATGGTCTATCCACCAATCAATTATAAAATGAAAGGGCCAGTATGGCAATCCAACTTGAAATAGACTGCATCTAAATAATTTTCACAAAACAAAGCCATTTCGAGTAATCAAATCATTAAGAATTCACTAAATGCGTTAACTCTGGTTTTATTACTTATAAAGAAAAAAAGAGTATGTTGTTACAAACATAACTCATTAAAAGGCTCTGCTGTTCTGCCTCTGCTGATAACTGCTGGGATTTAAAAACAATAATTTAAAGAGAAAGAATGAAAGAAAAAGGAAGGAATAAGAGAGAGGAGAAAGGAAAGGGTAGGAGAGAATAAAGAGAAGTTGGAGAAAAGAAAGAAAAGAAATAAACACCATCATTAATAACAAAAACAAATAAAACCAAAAAACAAATTCCTCTCCAAGCTGTTATGACCTCTACTAGCAAACCAACCATTCTACACCACAGCTTTAAACAGCCTCAACAGCAGGTGCTTCTGTGCTAAAAATAACAAGCGGATTAGGTATCTAGCATTAGCAGCTGCTTAGGAAAGCAACAGAATAGGGTCATTCAGTACAGATGATTATAGGCCAAAAAGCGTCTTTGTCATTAACCTAAAGTTTAACACAGCTGCTCACTCAGGGCATTTTCAGATTATCTGCTATACCTAGAAATCTCCAAAAAGTTACACATAAGCAATAATTCAGCTCTCTGGTCCTGAAAACTGTCATTGTACAGACAATGACAATTTTAAAAAACATTTCCAAAGCCAGATAAGAAAGCATGTAGACGCTGGGTTCTCAGCATGCAATGCTTTCATGGTGTGTACTGAGTTCCCAGAGTAGTGGGAACTGCTAGTTCACTTGAGTCATAGCGGAATGTCTCCTCAAAATGCACAGAATTCTGCTGCTCTTAGATGCTACAAACATAAAAAAAATCTTTCTTAAAAATTTCCCTAGTTATATGCTGTATTAGAGACATACAACCTCTGGCGAAAAGATGGCTTAAGACTGTCAGTTCATTTGTGGAAAGTACAATGTCCTCGTTTGCTTCTTTTGCTGAAAAGCAGCGCTCTTCAAGGCCTCACCTTGAAGGGATAACCTTACTTGCACTTCTGAGCAACCTGTGAGCAGGAAACAGTCAACCTTGGTCTCACCAAATAAAGAAGGGATGACGTGGGTTCTAGTCATCAACCAGCCTGCCTGAATATTTTTTCAGTTACATCTTAAATACACACACCTGAAAAAAATAAAATCACCGTGTTCCAGGGACTATGAAACTGTGGGAAATCCTTTGCAACCTGCAGGAACACTTTCCCTTCACGTGCTAGGTACTGGGGATAGCGATTTAACAAAGGGAAAAAACCTTTTCTTTTGAAAACAATTAATGGTCATAAGTAAGAAACTATGACACACACAATGAACCGCCGCAGAAGGTAAGCTGCTGTGCAGGCAGGGCCTACACATTTAGCACAGCACACACCACGAGCAAGCTGACTTCTCTGGGCCAGGGGATAAGAACACTTTAGCTATGTAACCCTGGGAACATTATCCTATGACTAAAACCAACAAAATAATATCTAGCCACGATAAACCAAAGGGAAATGCTTTTCATTATACTACTGAATACATCTGCACACGACTGGCGACCTCAGATTTTATCTGGGATAGGCAGCTTATGTGTACTCTGGGAAAGAGTGACAACTTGCACTGCTGCGCGTGAGGCTGAAGGCCCATTAACCCTCACATCGCTGTTTTGGTTCATGGTTTTCAATCTGGAAAGCAATGGCAAAAATATGACTCTAGGTTTGAATTTTGTTGAAAACATATTCTGGCATTTGTTGAAGCTTTAAAAAAGGATTTGCTATAATTATGTGAGAAAAAGAATCAGATGATCAGCCAATATAAGTGCATTTAATATAAATCCTAAAAATATGGTTTAGAAACAACATCCTGTTCTAGAATCTTATGTCAGTCGCTCAGCCTGAATAGTGTAAGTAAAGATAATGCCACTCAAAACCTTACTTTAAGATTTTTGCAGCTCTTCATGAGGTACTTCACATCATAAATAACAGGAAAAAACAATCGAAGGATCTCAAAGAAGTCAAGTTCTTCTTCAGGCAAGTTAGAGTTGGTCAGAATTTTGATTAAATAGCCAAAGTCATAACCACTACAAGAGGGAAAAAAGAATACACAAGAGGCACACATAAATACCACAGAGATAAAAAAAATTTTTTTTTCTGATACAAATTCTTTGAGTCACATTGTAGGCAAATAGGGAATCAAGTAAAAAAGAATGTTCGCTACAAAAACAGAGAAAGCAAAAATGTTTTGTTGTAATGGGAAAATGCCTTCATATTACAGACAGTGCTAAGAACTTGTTACTTTATTTCATCATTCAGAGATATCAATATGCATATGTATACAACCAACCCAAACCTGCAATCACTAAAATACAACTGTGCAGATCCTTGAATACAGCACACTTTAAGAATATCAAGTGGCCATGGCACATGCCTCAAAAAATTTTAAATAACTATAGAAACAGAGAAATAATGTCAAAACATAACAAGAGAACTGGCACTCTAAAGGCAAAAATAACGCAAATCTTCCATATTTTACATCCTCTCATCTCCCTACCCCTTGTGCAGGAAATCCATGCCCCTTTTCCCTACACACCCTTCCTTCAAGGACCTCTAAGCCTTCCCTGAAGAGCCCGATCCCAGAGATCTCATATGTAGCACAAGCTGTTTGCCTGTACTACTTTTTAAAGTAAATGTATTGTTTTCTCCACTAACTTCAAGGGCAGGAATCACATTTATAAGATATCTTTTCTTTCTTGAACATAACTGGAATTCAGTAAATACTTGATGAGAGATGCTATTAACATACTTTTTGGGGATACAAAATAAAATTTGTATTCAATGTTCAGAATAATTATTTCTAATTTTTAAAACGGAAAAAAAAAAGTTACTGTTGAAGGCCATTCAGGAATATCAAGGTATAGGCATTAAAGAGCAGAAACTTTAAATTTTTGGTGTTGGCAAGGAAATAACTTTGCTAACTATCTAAAATCAAAGTCAACATGGTATTTATTTACTAATAGTAAAACTATTAAGTAAGTCTTACTCTCTAGTAAGATATTAGAATTTAGGATTTTCAAATTTCTTAAACTATCCCTTATCTACTAGAAATACCTTAGAATATGAAAATATATGATAGCATTTAGTAAAATAAAATCTTGTAACAAACCTTGACAAATACTGAAGATACTGGAGTCTAATTTAGATTCCAAGCTCTAGTACATGAACCATTGCCTATTTTTGTTCGTCTTAATATACCCAGTACCTAGCACATAGTATTTACTCATAGTATTTTTCTTTTGGTAAGTATTTGTCATATATAGCAAAAGGACAGGAAAATGATTTCCAGTTCTTTCGTATCTAATATCAAAGAATGTAAAAAGAACTCAAAAAATGTTCTTCAGGTTAAGAGAGAGACTTCAGTCTTTTCTTCTGAGGTACAGGTTTAGGAAGAAGAGAGAAATGATAGGTGAGATTAATTCAATCAATACTTCCAATTCAGAAATTACTGCTTAGCACTAGAGCAAAGTTTAAAATAGGAATGGTTCTTCACTATAATCATTCAACAGGCCAGAGGTGGGAAATAAACCATTCACAAGGCCACTTTTAGTTCCTGGACTGCCAGTTTAATTTTACCTAGAGAGGAAAACTCTTTTTCTTACCTGGAACTCTGTTTTTACAAAATGTAACTAATTTCCTTTCTAGAAGTTTGTCAACAATCCAGTTTTATTTTATAGTAATAATAATTATTATGAATTTAAAATTATCACCTATTGAGAAGTCACTGTATGCAAAGCAGTTTTATAGATCCTTAAATATATTATTGATCATTACAACAATGCTGCAAGGTATTTCTTCTCACTGATGTCCTCCCTGAACCCCATTTATTTAAAAAATGTATCCACACACACGCTCACTCCTAACATTCCCTATCTACCTTTACTATTTTATTTTCCTCCACAGCACTCATCCATCACTATCTAACAAACCACAATACAAATTTTATCATGTAAAAAAACTGCCTGTCTACCCCTACCAGAATGTAAGTTCCATAAGGAAAATGATTTTAATCTGGTCACAGCTCAATGCCTAGAATGTTATCACAGTACCTGACATAAGGTAGATAAATTAACCTTTAAGTAGACCAACATTAGCCTCCTATTAGGAGACAGCTACACGGCATCAGTTCTTCCTAGAACTAAACCTGAAATTGCTAATACAGTGACCCAAGCAAGTATAAAGCAGGTAGGAGATAGTAACACAAATGCCATTTTTGATGCGTTTTTTACCTATGAAATGATAACCATTTGACCCCTTCACAGAGGACTACTCCAGATGTCATAAGAAGTTCTGCAAAGTACTGGGTCTCAATTCCTTCCTCTTCGTGTTTCTTAAACTGGATACCGGATGTTGTTAGTAGCTCTATTGAGTCCTGGGCATACATGTCCTCCCTGGCAGAAAAAAGAGAAGGACAACATTCAGAAGTGCCATCCTTCAAACAATTTTTCTCCCACTTACACCTTAAAACTACAGTGCCAGGGAAAAAAACAGGATAAGTGGACTGGCTTGGGTAAAACTGCCACAGTGATCTACATATATGCAAGGAAAATGCAATTTAGTTATAAAAGCCATTTTTTCAGAAAAATATTCAAATAGTAAATAGCTATTTTAAAAAGCCTAATGGTGAGACTTTAATCTTTACTCTCAACTCAATTCCATTAGTCTTTCACAGTAAATAAATTTAACCAGGTGTGAAAAAGGTCTTCTGCTTACCAGGGCCTACCACCACCACATGACAGACATGCTCTCGGGGGGCTCTTCCCAGCAGCCGTTTTCATGCTGCCAGGTGGAGCTGCAGCCACAGCTGGGAGTGCGCAGGTTCAGCTCCTGCTCCCACGCTCCCGGCAGCACCAGGAGGAGACTGCCTGGAAAGCCTGGCGTGGCTGAGTTAAACTGCATCCCATCTTAAAGAAAAAGGAGATGCCTCCTCTCACAAATCATGAGCCTTTCAAATGGCTCCAACAGCAGTAAGGACTGCTGTAACAGCAATTTCTTCTCCCAACAATCCTAATCCTGGAAGATTATTTTCCGAAATCAAGCCAAGAAATCTAAATATAAACTAATCCTTTAAGATTTCACTTAAGCCAAAAAGAAAGCCTTCTCTATTTCCAAGCACAAATACATAGGAATCCAAAAATTAAAGTATTAAATAAGATATCAAAATGCAGATGTACGTTTTTGAGAACAAATGAAAAAGGATTCTATCAACTGGCCCTTGGATTTAACTTTTTTAAAATTTACTTTTTAAAATTGTAAGATACACCGATTTCCACCATTGAGCAAATAAGAAAATTCTGGATAAAAAAAGTTTCATCAAAACTTATGAAACCAAAAGGAATATTTCACTTGGGCCAAAAAGTATTCTTAAGGTTTATTCCAGGGAAATCAATTTGCTTCTAGGTATCTTGAAAACTAACAAAGCTGGCAACTGAAATATTTAAATACAGAGACTTACGCAACAATCACTTTTAGTCAAACTTTTCCCTGGAAAATCATTTAGGAACGTGCCGTAACTAGGATATCTGAATAAAGCCAACACAAATTTCCCCAGCTGAACAGGTAATATTGGTTTTATTGTACAAAAAAAATAGGTACTTTTAACAACTAGACTCTCACTTGGCAGGTTAACATGCTCACACTGAGAGGCATGCTTTAGCAACTAAATTCCAAAGACATAACAGATTCTCTCTTCAGCCTCACATTATTCTAGGCCATATGCTCCCTTTACTTCTACTTGGGTTCACTGTCATTCTCTCCCAATCAGAATGTAAGCTTCAAGAGGGTAATTTTGTCTGTTCTGGTCAATGTGACCAGAAAAAAACATACAAATGAACTAAAGAGAATAGTGAGTATTGTGCTATTTATACATCAGTATTTCTCCAACTTGCCCAAAGATACCAACCACCCACACAGCTTACCAAAAATATATATTCCCAGATCCCATACCCAGACCTACTGAATCACAATCCCCAGGTGAGACACCTGGATGAGTATCCCATGTGTTTTATAAAAGTGAGTTAGGTAAACAAAGACATATGTATGTATAAATTCTTATTTCTTTTTTCCTGCGTAGTTCATGTAGCATGATTCAAACATGTTAATGTACCTTCCATCTAAATTCTGATGGATGCAAATTCTGATGGATGCAAATTTTACAATTTGGAATCAATCTCATGCTTTATAATACCAAACTCATTAGAAAGAGAAAGTTGGAAACACCATGAAGGTTAGCTAAATCTCCAAATAGGATGAAGAAAACTTCCTCTGGTAAGGGAAATTGCATAATTGTTATGACTCAATTCTCCAAATCAAGACTGTTCCCTTTCCCGTAGTATCCATTTCATGATTTTAAATCCTTCCATCCTGCCTTCCCCACTCTCAAAATACTTAGCAATGCGAATATTCTCGCTGTCCTGATTTTGTGATAATCAGGGAAGGCTAAACATTCGCTATATTAGAAACCATCCATGTGTCCCCAAACCTAGTTTTTCTCCCTAGGTCTGGTTTTTAGAATGCTGGTGATAAACCAAGCCTGATTTATTATATGACCATCCTGTACAGGAAATGACTGTAACTCTTGGTATCTTTGGTCAACTTTAAGAGATATAGCAGGGGGACGGATGTGGCTCAAATGGTTGGGCGTCCGTCTCCCATATGGAGGGACCTGGGTTCGATCCCTGGGACCTCCCAGTAAAAATAAAAAAAAGAAAAATATGGAGGGTGCGTGGGCTGCCAGGCCCTGTGCATGGGTGCGCCGTTAGGCCCTGTTGAGGCACGCAGCAAGATGATGACATAAGAGGAGAGTGACACAAGGGAGAGCGAAGACGAGATGTGCCGAAAAACCAGGAACTAAGGTGGCGCAGGCAGCAGGACACCTCTCTCCCACATCGGAGATTCCCAGGATTGAATCCCGGTGAAGACTGGAGGAGAAGGATGAGAAGATAGGGCAGGAAACAGACACAGAGAATTGCCCAGCAAATGGACACAAAAACAGGAACAAAAAAAAAGGGGGGGAGGGGGAATGGATAAAAGTAAATAAGTAAACAAATCTTTTTAAAAAATCCTTAGCAAATGCAGAAAAATATTAAAACATACTAATCTCAAAATGTAATTAAAATATCATTTAGCCAACATATAAGAGTTGCTGTACATGCTGGGTTGGCTTATTGATTATAAGAACAGTCTGTTTAGAACAGTAATGAAACAGTTATGTAATCTCTCCCAACACCAAAGATTAAACAACTACCGAAATTAAAGGCAGCAGAATGTCCTAATAAGTGAACATGAATGAAAGCCATGTAGAAATCTCTACAAAAGAGGGTTTTCCAAAAAAGCAGAGAGCTACTTTTTATCCAAAAGGATAGAACTCTTGGAAATAGTCAAAGATTACTAAAAGGAAGTTCAATGTACCACTCTTTGTAATACTGAAAAATTGGAAACAACCAAAACATCTAGCAATAATGGACTGATTTCAGTCTTAGAACACACAATGTAAGAGGATATCAATCGTTAAAAATAAAACTGGGGAGCCCATGTGGCTCAGTGGCTGAGAGTCGGCTTCCCACATACGAGGTCCCGGGTTCAATTCCCGGTCCTCATACCTCAAAACAAAAACAAAACTATAAAGATGGAAAGACTTTAGTCTAAATTAGTGTGAAATAAGTAAAATAGGTAATATGATTTTCTTTTTATATAAAGTATAGGAGTCAACAAATTTTAATTTCTCCCTTGAGCTTATATTTAAATTTAAATTTTCCATATATAAAAAAGACATATACATACTTATAGATATATACACATACATACATACATACATATATGTATATAAAACTAATTTTTTTTAAGGAGGTACTGGGTATTGAACCCAGGACCTCGTGCATGGGAAGCAGGTGCTCAACCACTGAGCTACATCTGCTCCCCATATTTTTATATAATGAGAAAAAATAATATACATAAAATTATGGCACTCCTTCCTATAAACAAAATAAATTTGGGAAGGAAACACTAAATACTACATTCTACAATGCTGGCTTATAGGATTTTATGGCAATTAGCTTTTAAGGAAGTGTTTTAGAAATTTGAGAGACACTTACCTCAGATTAAATCATTTAGAAGACAAATTCTCAAATTGGTAAAAGGAAAATTCTGGGCCAGGTACAGCTGGCCTTTCTTAAGCAGACAATTTTCAAAGCAATCTCTGCCAACTCAAAGGCTCCAAATAGTTATCGAAGGGATATTTGGTCACGGTGATGCATTATGACGTCTACTCCAGGTCAGAACAACAATAAAAACTACATTCTGCTAAATTCCTTGAATTATATGCCCTCACAACTGAATTAGGCTTTTCCACGAAAAGATAACCATCCCATAAACCACCCTCTTTAAACATCTTAGCGAAGAACCAGGAAAATTTTAGGCTAATTATGTAAAATGCCTTTGTCTGCCATTTACCACAGAGAATTTTACCATATACAAAGGTAAAGCCTGACCTACCATCAGTATTCACTGAGCTACATTTCTACTAAAAGCATCAAATGATTTCTTGCTCTTTTCTAGTTTGCAGCCTTTCAAATAGGCTGTTGGTCTACTGGGTATTGTTCTGCAGGTATTAGAAAAGCCAGCCAATGAGAAAAATAAAGAGTTTGAAAGTCACAATTATCTACCAACACAATATTCAGAATATCGGGACCAGAATATTTGTCCATCCTTTCCTTCATGAAATTCACTGTTCCGTGGGAAATAAGACTCCACGTCATCAATGAAAACTTCTACCTCCTCAGCTAAACAGTAACTGACTCTCTCAGGGCATCTTATTTCCTTCTGTCTTTCGCTGAGGAGGCACCATCATTTTTCATCTCTCAAATTCAATGACGGAAAGACCGACAGAAAGGAAGAGAGAAAATTCAGAACTCTTTAGGCTTGGTACTGCTCAGTATCTTTTCTCTAATTCTCGCAATCTGAAGTTCCAAACCACAACTATCTATTACCCAAATCCCAACTTCATGATTTAAAGAACTCAGCTCACATTCCCCACCCCCACCCACTATGGTCACTTAATTACCATCCTCAGCAACGTCCACTTCACACCTAAATTATCACGCCTGTCATGACTTCATACTGATGTCCAACAGCCAGCATCGAAATGGTCACTTCTTAAATTCTGTTCAACACAATGAATGAATGACAAGACACTTTGCCGAATCTGACTTCTAACTTGGAACTTTTCTTCTGACACCACAAACTTAATTATTCCACTTCCCCGTTCTTGTTTTAATCATGCTAGCCTCTCTCTTGCCCTATTACATGGTACCCGTTACCCACCTTAGATTCCTTTTACAAATAGTATTCCTGGAATATCAGCGCACTCCCTTAACTTATTATCAACGTTGCTTCAAATCTGTTCTAATATCTCACTTCCACTCTTTCCGCTCTCCCTCTCAAGTAAAGGTGGAGAAAATTACATCAAAATAGCAAAGATCTGGCCGATCATAAATTCAGATGTTCAGTTTCAAGCTGGACCTTGACTCAGTTTGGCATATCTTTTCACACATTTTTCTTACTTCTTCACACTCAGAATCTCAGACCTCTTTCTCTAAGCCTCAAGTACTATTTCTTTCCCTCTGCAATTTCAGTATATGGCCTAACTCTACTCTACTTTACAAAGAAATACCAGATCATCAATATACCTGTGTTTACATCTACCCATGTATCTTAAGGTTTTTCCTTTACACTCAAAGATCTCTCTCATTACCAAAGCTAATCTCTACCAGTGCCTTAGATGTTATTCCACCTTGATTCTCCAAAGATTCATTAAATGTATCCTCAACATTTTAAATCCATTCTCAACAGCCTGCAACTAAATGACAATTGCACTTTAATCTTCAAGTATGACTGCACATAATCCATAAAACAAAATAAAATCACCCTTCGATTTTGCTGTCTCTTCTACTCTACTGTACTCTTATCTCCTTTTCACTATCATTTATCTTAAATGAGGTACCATTGAATCCTCGATTCCCTATAATCTCTACCACCCTATGAAAATGATTCCCTCAAATATTAAGAATTATTGTTTTCATCAAATCCGACAGCCTCTGTGTTTTTTAAATTAGTTCTCAACCTCTTTGACTTGTCAGTGTAATTTTACCCATAGCTTTCTTTTCCTCTTCAGAGCTCATCAATATTCCACTTCAATTTTCATGTATATATCAACTCCAAATTTAGTTTGGAGAGAATTCCCATACATTAATTCAGTAATGAACAATTTAATTTTCGGACTCTGGCCATAGAGAGCAGACAGAAGAGTTACGGGAACACTGTTATAATGACCATGACCATCTTTGAGGAACACTATAAGCCTACTGCCCAGCACAATCGCTGACACAGTCTAGGCAGTCAACAAAAAAATCAATTTTCACCTTTCTTTGAAATTCCTAAGGTTCTACTCATGTTGCTCTCTCTCCATGTTATACAGTACTGGTTGTATGCTCTAATTGACTTTTCTATTTAAACCATGCTTTAAAATTATATTCTTTTCCTTAAATATCTTCCAAGACACTAACTTTATACTTTGGTGGTAAACCTGCAGTAGTTCTCTTTATATAAGAAAAAAGTTTTCAAAAAACAGTACTAACACAGCAGTTGCTACTAGAACAAAGATGTTTCTAGAAAAAGAAAAACAGTCCATTTTACCAAAACTGAGACCATGGTGGGTTGCCCCCTCCTCCATGTACTGCTATCACAACAGTAACAAAGAATGTTCTAATGATTAGCTTGGAGAAAAGAAACATGGCACAAATGAAATTATATGGAACTAATTAAAAGAAAGGGTTATCTTTTGGAAAAAGGATAGGAGGCAATTTTTGTAGTGTTTCAGAGCTGAAGTACTTATTAAAGGGCATTATCATTTGAATGGAGATGAGTACTGTTTACACTTTACAAGGCTCTGGATAGCATATTATTAAACCCTACACAGTAAAACGGAGAGTCAGGCTAAACACAACTCAGTTATAAGACAAACTACTGTACTGCTGACAATTCCACCCACTAAAATCATCAGCCTACTCTTCATTAGATTTTATATACTAAATGGCACATATTCAACAAAGAATGGGAGGTTCTTATATCATCTCTATCATTCATTGTCCTACAGCTTCTTTTACTATTTTTCAAACCAGATACTAGATCGTATCATACAAGAAAAAGCTGCCAAAGAGACAGTACAATATCATAACATACTTAAAATTTTACTTCCCCAATTTAATCAGGTTTAAAAAACTTTAGAGAGTGCCCAAAAACTCTCTAAACATCCCTCAGCTGTCTGACTACTCCAAACATTGATATGTTGTAACTAAGGAAGCTGGATTAGATCTAGAGCTTGAGTCACAATTCAGATTCTAGTAGAAGTGTGTGAAACACAAGGCTCAAGGATACTATTACTTCTCCTATATCTAAGTTTAAAGAGGTTTTGTGGACTGACCTGGGAACAAAACCATTATACAACATTGCTTCCAAAGGAAAACTCACCCAAGTTTCCAAGAAGTATCTTACCACCTGTGAAATATAATCTACTCATAAACTAGAGTGTGACTGCAACGAAATCTGTTCATAAAAATGATAAATACCACAACAAAATATTTCAAATTGCAACACAAAAACTTTCAAAGTAAAACTAACACAAAATCATTTTTCTATCAACAAGTATTTCCAATGCCCAAAGTTTTCTAATCTCAAAAAAGTGGTAGCCAAACTTTTAAAATAAGATACATAAAGTGCAAATTATTTGAGTTTAAAATAGTCTTCTTTATCCCATATCCCATTTTGGACCTGTGATAAAAAAGAATCCCAACCTTCTGCAATGTTAGGTTTACCAGGATAACTACACCAAATTCAATTACAACTTCACCATACTTGAGGGAAATCAAATCCTGAAATTAAACAAAGAAACAAAGTTTGGACTGTATTTATTTCCCACTTACGTCAAATTAAATTTAAAATTAAACTGCCATGTTGAAGTTCCTGGAGGGTATTCTCCTTGCTCATTCATAAACGTCAGTCCTAGCTGAATTATCTTTAACAAGTCCACATTACACCGCAAGAGTTGGTACTGATAGTCAGCATTGCTCCTGAATTCTCCAATGGGCCTTGCAACCACACCTGGAAACTCGGTGTCCTGTAAAATAGGTTTAAGATTCATTATTTACTAAATAGTCCAACTACGACCCACATATTCCTAGAATAAATAATTTTTTGGCGCAAGTCAAAATGATATGCGACACATTCACATTTAATTACAAGGTAGCTTTTTAAAAATTCTAACTAGGAAGAGATTTCCTTTTAGAATCACAAAATAAAGTTTTTTAAATATAAATTTCAAGACTTTTTGTGCTTTTTTGTTTTTTTTTTTAGGCGATACTGGGGATTGAACCCAGGACTTCGTACATGGGAAGCAGGTGCTCAACCACTGAGCTACATCCACTCCCCAATGAGAGTTGGTTTTTCGTTTGTTTTTGTTTTTAGGAGGTACCAGGGATCGAACCTGGGACCTCACACATGGAAAGCAGGCGAACAACCACTTGAGCTACATCCGCTACGCAGCATGACTTTTTCTTACTTTAAATATTTTATCAATAAAAATTACTATGTATAAGACACACGTGATAAGTACAACCAAGTACTCCATACCTAAGGAAGAGTAAAAAACTGCAACTCATGTCTCCCCCCAAGGGGGATATGAAACTACGTTCAGTGTTCCAATGCTAAGGCAAAGTTTTTTTAATTACTGGTTAAAAAGCAGAGCAGAAAATGCATCATACTTTCCAACTGTTCTCTGAGAAAAGATTTATCTATGCACCAAAACCCTCTATTTAAGCATTAGCCTCCTTAATTTCTTCAACTAAAAGAGTACTCTATATTCCACAGAAAGCATTTGTCAAGAATTCCGTGCCACCCACTCATTCCTGCAGGATGTTATCACTTCTCTAATCTTGTCATTCCTTATCATCTGAGAAATAAATGGTCACTATAAATTTTCACTGGATAAGAAAACAACTCAACTCTAATTATGGGTGAGTATGCCTTTATGATATGGAATGTTATCTACATATGCACAAATCTTCATATTTTAACATGCCCCTCCCCAAAGAAAAGAAGATTTTTTTTTTTTGTATTAAAAATACTGAGAAAATGATGTATCAGAATTTGAATTAGAATTTGAATTAGGGCTAGCTAAGAACAGAAAGTAAATCTGAAGCCACTATTTAACAGTAAGGCAATTAAAACTTCTATAAATGGGTTCAACTCAACAACCACTTTATTGGATGCTATGTTATGCCAGGTATTAGAAGAGGAGAGAAGAATGCTTCAGGGACTAGTCCCTAGCTTTATGAATCTAATAGTCTAGGAAAGATATACAAGGTACAATAGTACAGAAGATATACAACCAACTGGGCAGGAGACAGGATAGGCAGATTGAATACCATGTGCAAAAGCAGAGCTACTGAACAGTACAGTGTGTTCCTGGAACTCCAGTGATAATTAATTAATTAATACAAACAAACAAAAAATGCAGACTAACAATGTTTCACTGACTGAGTTTTTTGCTTGTGAATGATAGCCAGGAGCTCCCTGGCATCCAGTAACTGGTCTGGTACTATCAGTTAGGGCTTGGTGTTGTTAGGAGCTGACTTGGCACTAACAGCTAGGCCCTAATGTTCTTCCATTGAACATAAACAATTTTACAGACCTCAACATCAAACAAAGTGCCCTATAATCATGTCTGAACACAGACAAAAAACACATTGTCCAAACCACAAAAATGAGCAACACCCCCCCCCAAATATGGCTAATGAGTGACTGCTGCTGCTTTACAGGTTTAGCCTTATTCTACGCTTCTCTTCTTCTAGAAAAAAAACTATTATGATACCCAATCATAAAATTATCTCCACTTTCTGATGGCATCCAATCCAGAGCAAAGTCCTGCTTCCTTATCCGCTCCCTAAAATCACCTAACACAAGCCCCAATCCTAAAAGTCCTAACACCCTTTTACTCAAGTGTCTGTGGTTCCCTATGGGTATGGATTTTCCCTTCCTGCAATGAAATAATAAACTCAATTTGTGAATTACAGTTATGTTCCTGGTGGACATGAATAAATTTTTCTTTTCATGATTAAATTAATCCCTCAAAACCAACCAGAAGGGTTGAGTTCAAAACACTTTTTTCTTTTTAATCTTTTTTTTTTTTTTTTTTTTTTTTTTTACCGGGAGGTCCCAGGGATCAAACACAGGTCCCTCCATATGGGAGACGGACGCCCAACCATTTCAGCCACATCCGTGCCCCCAAGTTCAAGACATTTTAAAACTACAATTCTCCTTTTACAAGAAGTATTTTAAAGATTTGGTCATGGGCATACCATAGCAACGTAATTATATTTTCGGATAACTTGACGAATTTTCTTCATCTCTTCATCCAGGTTGCAAGCCCAAACTTCACAAATTCTTTGGCTATGATCTACAGTTGCTGCTGGCATAGTGAGGGCACAAAGGAGTCTAGATGCCAAGCATCAAATGTTATACTTGATTGGAGATTTGTTTCATAAAATACTTTATCCTTTTTATTTGTGTACCTGTAAAAATAAAAGCCAAAATAGAAACCAGCTATATCAGAAACCAGAATCATAGAATAATGGAGTTAGTAGAGACTCAAGCATCATCCATTCAAAGTCCTTGATTCTTAAGAAAATCAAAATTTAAGAAGTAACTTGTCCAAGGTCACACAGCTAATCTGCAGGAAAAAAACCAGTACTACATTCAGGTTTCCTAGTTCTAATCTGGGTGTCATTTAAAAATAGCAATGTATATACTATTTTTAAAATACTTCCAGTTAACTGATGATGGCTCCAAATTTAACTCACCCTCTAAGTAAAACTTTGCTAATGTTATCAAAGGTAATGTTTGCCTTTATTCCTCATTAACAGAACATCCAAAATCTGACCTGATTAGAATCTACTTTACTAGCATTTATTCAAGCAAGACTGGAGGGGGCAAAAACATATTTTAAAAAATTAAAACAAGCTCTCTCTGAGAAGTAAGTAACAGATAGCCACAGAAATAGTCTGAATGTCAGTAACTGCAGATGAAAGAAAGAAGGCAATAGTGACTGCATTTTACATTTTGTTTTTCTAATGTTCTAAAAATTGGTGCATTTTAATTTTCCCTGGTTACCAATATGCACATCTCACATTTCTAGTCCATAAACACAGGGTTTATGGTACATAACGGTACCAGTACAGATTTTTGGGCGGAGAAATGCCAAATACTCCATTTTTCAAGCAAGTTTGAAAAAAAAAAAAAATACATAACAGGGTAAAAGAAGAGGGTTTTACGACCCATTCTGAACTCTGCAGTCACAAATGTAAGCTCGAGTTCTTCTGCTCCAAGAAAAAAAGGAGATCCAGGAGATCGCTCCTTTATAACCCAACCACCTCTCCAACCCCCTACACATATACACACACAGGAAAGACTTATTAGTTTAACATAGCTTTCCTCCACCTCTCTCTACCGCAGTTCCAAAAGCCCGGAAGAGGAACCAGAGGCTTTCTCATTACTGATGGTAACATCTCTATACTGCAGGCTCCTAGAGAAAGGATAGCACGGCAGAGAGGCATTCAAGTCCTAGATAACCTCTTTCCTGGCAGAGAGACTGTACGAAAGTGATAATAATCATTTATTGGAGCCAGATTGACTCCCAAGCACTGCTGCGCGAAAGGATATGAGGATCTAGGCCACCGCCCTCGACTCCCAATTTCCGCCCAACATCGAAGTCCCAGGTACAAAGCCTTGACGTCATCACTTCGCGCCACCCCGTGACAGACTCTCAACCTCAGTTACCCTCCCCCGCCCACCCGCCACCAAGCCCTTTCCTCCCGCAGGCGCTCTCCAGCTTGCGCCATCGCGCACCCTCTCGGGTTCAGCGCTCCCGACCCCTTTCTACTTCCCCAGCCCGCTCCTCCCCCCGGTCTGCGGCAGACGCGAGAACTACTTGTGTCGCTGAGCTCGCGCTCCTCCGCCTCCTCCTCGCCATAGAGACAGCACCCGGCGGCGGCGGCGACGACGGCGGCGGAAGCGGGTGCCCCATAGACACCTCTCGCCCTGCAAGCGGGAAAGGGGAGCCGGAGCTGCGACGCACCGCGCTGCGCCGTCGCTTATCGCACGTCCTGGCGCGGGCGCTCGGCGATGACGCGCACGCTGAGGGGGCGGGGCGCGCGGAGGGGGCGGGGCACGCCGGTGCCCGAGGCCGGGGCGGCGGAGCGCGGGCTGCTCGGGCTGCGGGTCGGGTGGGGACGCCTGGGCCGCCACGGAGGGCCGCGCTCCAGCTCCCGCAGTCGTAGCATGCGCCCCGCGACTCGGGGGTCCCCGGCGGGCTTGCTCAGAGGACGCGGCCGCCAGCGCCTGGACCCCGAGCTCCCCAGGCCGCGCCGCTAGGGCCTGGGGCCCGGCGCCCTGAGGAGGATGAGCTGGCTCTTCCCCCTGACCAAGAGCGCCTCCTCCTCCGCGGCCGGGTCGTCCGGGGGCCTCACCAGCCTTCAGCAGCAGAAGCAGCGCCTCATCGAATCCCTGCGGAGCGCACACTCCAGGTGACTGGTCGCCGCCTCCCCGCCTGGAGGAAGATGGAGGGCGGGAGGGCACCCTGACAGCTCCGGGGCCAGCCCCTTACCCGTGTTTACCACTTTCTTCCGGACCCTGCCTCCCCGCTTCCTGCCCCGCCACCCCGGAGAGCTTCTCATCCTGACTTGCTCGTCCCTCTTGACACGTCGCTGGTGACCGTAATCTCCCCTAGTCTGTGTCTGATATCCCTTGCTGCCCCCTGCTTCCTTACTTACCTTTCTTTTGCCCACCTGGTAGCCTTGTTGAGAGAATTGTTAAATTCTGTACTTGGCAAAAGAGAATTGCGAAGACTAATCTACTTTCAAAGAGTGGAAAGTAAATAACTTTCAATATTCAAGGAAAGGGAAAGCCAGAGTTTTCATCAATGAATTCTTCTAATCTGGGAATGATGCGCTCTGTCCTCTTGGGTCTTGAAGTCCTACTCTATTCCAACAACCTTCCCCCATCTGGCAGTTGCCCGTCCGTGTACGTTTCTCACTTCTTTATTATTCTTGTCGCCACAACCGAGTGTTGCCTTACGTTCATCTTGATTGTTGTCTCTTCTCTTCCTATGGGTTTCTTATTCTCAGCATGGTCAGATTAGAAATATTTTGTAATTCAATTTATTTCAACCGTTTTGACTGGAAACTGGTTTTCTGCAGACTTTTGTATTGCAAAAAACGTCTGTGACCTCTAATGGTTTTCAAAAATTAGATCTTTTTTTTAAACTTATATGAATTATGCAAGTGTATTTACTTAAGTTTTACAGCATGTATTTAATGCAAAGATGTCATCATCATTCAGTCCTGTGCCTTTTTTCCTTCTTTTACAAAGGGAAGTTATTAGGTTAAAAGCTTACAGTTCTGAGGCTGTGAAAATGTCCAAATCAAGGCACCATCAGAGATGCTGTCTCACCAAAGGTCAGCTGCTGGCGGTCCTAGACTCCTGCCATGGGGTAAGGCACAACGGCAGCTCTGTGGTATGCCTTCCCCAGGCTTACTTCCTCCTGGAGCTCAGCTGTGGGTGATCAGGCACGTAGCAAGGCACAATGGTGTTGGCTCATCTCTCCCCCTCGGGCCTCATGGCTAGCTCTGCTTAAGGCTGCTCTGCCTGTGGCTTTTCTCTTCCCTGGATTTGCTGATTTCAACTTCTGGAGGCTTCTCTGTTACTGCAGCTTTTTTCTCTGTGTCTGCGGCTTTTATTTCTCTGTTTATAAAGGACTACAGTAAGAGGATTAAGACCTACCCTGGGTCGTGCAATCTAATCAAAGGGCCTTAACTGAAGCAACCTAATCAAAAGAATCTAATCAAAGGGTCCCATGTGCAATGGGTTTACAGGCACAGGAATGGGTTTGCTTTAAGAACAGGATTTTCTGGAGTTCACAAAAGACTTAAACCAGCATGGAGATCAATCAATGTTGTATTGACAGTTCATTCTTTATTATTGCTGAGTAATAGTCCATTTTATGAATGTATTATAACTTTTTATTCATTCTTAAGGGAACGTTAACTTTGTTTTCCAATTAGGATTGTTTGTAATGTTGGTTGAAAATACTAATAGCTTTCTTTCAATAATCATTAGAAATGCAAGGATGTAAATATACCAAAGAAAAGCCCTCAGCCCTTTTTAAAATATTCTTTTCATGCATATAAAATGTGTCTTCTGAGATAAAATTGAATAATTCCTATTGAGCAAACTATTAGGGGCCATTTTATCTGTTATTAATTTTTTTCTAAGCAAATCTATTATTTTATAATCTAGAATAATTTTAAATCATATATCTATATCTATATATAGATATAGATATAGATATAGATATATATATATTTTTTTAGGAGGTCCTGGGAATTGAATGTGGGATCTCATATATGTGAAGCAGGTGCTCAACCACTGAGCTACACCCACTGTGCTCAAATATATTTTTAAAAGGAAAATCCACTGCAAAATTAATTTGGTTAAATGACACCTATTGCTGACTGAACTTCAGAGTTTCTTGGCTCTTTGTCTCAGTTGTTCTGCTTGTTCAGAACTTTTAAAAGTTGAAAATATGTGGTATGTAACAGAAAAGATTAGCAGGATATTTGCTTTATTGGTAGCTTTCTTTTTGGAAAATTTAGGTTCACAAAGTTCTTACAAGTCTTTTTCTAAATTGAATTCTGTACTAACTTGTAGAGCTACTCTTAAAATATGTGCTTATAAAATAAGATGACTCATTTTTAATAAAAATAACAAAAATCTGTTCCCCTAGAAGTTGTCTCCTTGGAAGTCTATAATGTACTGGTACTACTATTGCCAAAACGTTTTTTAGAACCACACCTTTGGGATTAATTGCTTTTTAGCTTTTATTATATTCTATTAAATATTCTAAGTGCGGCAAAGTTTTATTCTTTGAGATTGGAGTTGAATTTTTAAATATCCCAAAATTCCTTGCTGCCAAGTCTGGTAAATAAGGAAAGTGACTTATCTGAAATTTGCTTATTTTTGTCTCCCAAAGAAGGTAAGATTTTAAAGCAGGAATACTTAATTTGAGGAGTTCTGGAATTGGTTTAAGATGATCATTACATACCTTAAGTCAGATGCTAAAAAGATCCATTTTATATGTCATTTTTTTTTAGCTAGGAATTATGGAAATAAAACTGGACATGTGGCATTATCTACATATTTTATGCTGTTATGAACATATTGATTTAAGTGTTTGATTGCTTTAAGTTCTATCATGAAAACACCTAACAGTTTTATTTAATCGAACTATTTTACATTTACAAATTATACTTCGATAATTCTGGAGACATTTAAGTAGGTCACGTGCTTCAAGTTTTCTAGGAATGGTACTTGGCTAGAAAACATGCCATCCACCCATTCTTATTAAGTACACCCTTTTAACTAATGCCATTAAATAAGCCAGCTGGTTAAAATGATCTGTCAGTACAGTGATAGAGCTCTCTGGCAATGTTGCTTGAGTAGCCAAATTCATAATACAATTTGTACTTAAAGACTTTTGTGCAGAAAGACACCATGATTGATTATTCTGAAGGAATGCTCTGTATAAGTTGAAAAAAAATGTTTCAGGTGCTATTTTGATGAATAGGATAAAAACTTCCTAAGTTATGAACATCAATATCTTGTTACATGCTGCCCATCTCCCTCATGTTTACTACTTTATCACGTCTCCAAATGTAAGATCAACAACTGTTCCTGGCAAATAAGTCTTCTGCTTCCCTCAGTTCTCTTCTCGCAGTCCCTACTCTCTTCTCTCTTCCAACTCTCTACTTTTTTAAACTCCTCATAAAACTGATAATTCCACCTCAGGTAACAGTCTTTTTAATCCCCTTCCTCTAGTAGATGTAATAATTTTTTTTTAAGTTACCCTAAGAAATTCTTAATCTTCAGTATCCTTATTGAGGCCTCTTAGTTGTATTTCCTCATCTAAGTCTCACTGGTAATGCAAACCAAACAAGAAACTTTCATAGATTACAAAAAAAAATGTTTTGCCAGACCATAATACTGTGATTAAGTTTGTTATGAAAACAGAAACTGAAAGTTACATAGACTGGGCTCAAGTAATATATTCCACCTTCTGAGTAACTAACATCACAGTATTCAATTTTACCACAAAATTCTTGACTTTATGGACAGGAGTAGAACTAATTCTGCTGTTTCTTCTGCTTTATTCTTTCGGACACAGTTGGATACCATTTCAAATCCATTTCTCTGGCTTCTTGGAAGAGCCTCTGTTTTTGTTTGGGTTTCCCTCTCTTCGAGACCATGTAGTCTCTGGCTCTTTCAACCCAGTGAGTGCATACTGATTTGGTTAAGGCAATGATGATGGTCTCATTCCCATTGCTAGGTATTGTGGAAGCAGGACTCTTTTTTTTTTTTTAGGGTAGACAAGGGAGTGAAGAGTTATTAAAAAACAAGAAAAGAGTACACAGTCCTAGACATGATGCAGGCTTGCTGCAGAGTGAGACGTGCGCAGGGGCCCCAGGTCAGGCCTTTTTAAAGCTTTTCCTCTTCCCCCTTCATAATGTTGGGGAGAGGCCCCAGCTGTTTATTGTTGATTGGTTGCCCCACCTGTTAGTTCTCAGGGGGCCAATGGTGAGGCTTTTTGTTTGAAGGTATCTGAGGCATCCCGTTGACCCCGGAAAGAGTTCCAAATGGGATCTCATAGCCAGAGTCTCATGGGATCTTTCCAGCAGCCTTCCCTTCAGGAGGTTTCCAAGTGGGGTCTCATGGCCATATGGTCTGCTGCGGCATGTTTTCTGCCTAGGCTTCAGCTGAGACAAAGTCTTTCCTTTTCCTATATTAACCTGCCTCAATACCCCCCCTCAGAGAGTTTACACCCTTATTCTTAAGGAGGAGCTGAAGGGCGATGGTCGTTCTTTAGGAAGCAGAACTCTTGACCTAATCGTGGTGAATTGAAGTTAGAGAGAAAGTCTGCTGCTAAAACATTTTTCTCAATCATAAAAAGAGATGTCTGGATGGAAATGCTTCTCTTGTGATTTGGATATTATTGTCTTACATGGAACATCTGGAACTGCTTGGACCTGAATGAAGATAAGTCTGACCATTGACTGTTGTAGAGTAGAGATAGAAAGCACCTAGGTCCATGATAATGTACTACTAAAATAGCCAACTTTAGAGCCTCCTTGCCTCTGGGGTTGTGTGAGATTAAGAAAAACAAAAACAAAAAACCCTCACTTTTTAAGCCACTTTTAGCTTTGTTTTCTATTATTTGCAGTTGAAAATACCCTAAGGATATACTCACTAATCCCAATATTATAAGGTTCTTTAGAAATGGAGCTGTTAAAGTATTTCCCTGCACTGTGCCCACAATCAGAAAATTTTAAAAACTGATAATCATAACAGTGAATCTCTTAACTATCCAAATTGCACTCTTCTAAAGTTAGTTAGCTTCTTTATTTCCTTATGTCTTAAACAACCACCTGGAGCTATGTTGTAAGTGATAATTATTATTTGTAATTAGCTATGTAAATTCAAAGCTACATAAATAGTAATCCTTCTTTATTACCTTTTACTTAGGGGGATCAGCCCCTCCCAAGTATAAGAACTTCTGCATTTATGTTCATAATATTCAGTTACATGATAATTCTGGTGCTGTTTTTATTTTATTTTCAATAAGAAAGTCTAATTTAGGAGTTGTTATGTTTATCAGAAATACTTTTTCCCCCTACCCTGTTACAGCTAATAAAAGGTCATAATAAAAGGAACTCTGAACTACGCAGGGGTCAGGAGATATAAGTGTGTCATTAACTGGCAATGCAACCTTGCATGGCCGTTAGCCTTTATCCCCTTATGATCGCTGGAGTGTGGGACTGAGACATGATCTCTTATTGCCCTGCTCAGATGTGGAAGTCTGTTGATTCCTCAGGCTCCTGAACATGATCATGCTCTTAGAGAAAGAAGACAAAATGGCCTTGAGCAACATAAATGGAAGCTAGCAAAAATTATTGGATTTGGGAAAGTCAGCATGGCTTAGGGGAATGAAAACTTATAATTAATCTGTTCTGGATCCAGTTCTGGCTCTTGACACCCACTGATCTCTTAGCATGTTACTCAACTCTGAACCTCCTATGCCCATCTGTAAATCAGGAATTGTAATTCCTAGTCAGAATTGTTGATATTTAAATAATATATGTAAAACATTCAGAAGAGTATCTGGCACATAGTAGGCATATGACAAATTATATAAATACCTTCTTTCGATTGCATAGAACCAGTGTACCTGGAACCTCTGCCTCTTATCTTTCATGCATTATTTTTGAATCTCTCACAAGCCTACCTACAGCCCATTTGTCTCTGGTAGGACTACTACTAATTTTCCATTCAGAAAACAATTCCATTCCAGACAGTTTCTTTACAAATAAAATGTAGTTCATGTGAAGGGTTTTGGGCATAATAGCCTAAAATATTACCTGGCATGTAGTAGGTGTCCAGTAACTGACCACTGTTACTGTATTATATTCTTGTATCTTAAAAATAATAGTGCCAGTCTCCATAATCTTTAGAAATTGTTGGTGTTTTGTTTTGTTGCCTGGATAATTGCTCTGATTCCCAAAACCTTTAACCTAATAACTCCCTCAGAGTTTGAGATTGTATAGTTCTCTCCCCTATAGCTATTAAGTTTAATTCCTCACTCACAGTTAAAAGACGTTCTCCCCACAACTCATGGGTGTCTGAGTAAGCTAAATTCCATACTTTTCTACTGATTTCACTCTCCGCTCATAAGGACTCACATGTAACCTTGGCAGCTTGACAAACTGGAAATGATAGGATGTGTGTGTTTTGACTTGTGCGGTGTTGTTTAAAAAAACAAACAAACAGGATTCCTTGCCATAATGGTTTGAAGCTGTATGTACCCCAGAAAGAAATGTTCTTAAAGTGAATCCATTCTTATGAGTATCAACCCATTGTAAGTGGGACCTTTTCATGAGGCTACTTCAGTTAAGGTGTGAGCCACCTCATTCAGGATGGGTTTTAATCCTATTATAAATGGAATGGAGAGAGAGAGAAATTTCTAACTTTTCTTTTAAAATAGAAAGATCTGGCAGCAATTGCCATGTAGCAACATTTGTTTGCAGCTGACGAGTTGTCTCTTTTGCTGGACTGCCCACCCCCTACCCCCCACCCCATTGCACCAGTTTGCCATCACTCCCTGTTTTACTACAAGCAACTGCCTTCACTTATACATTACTTGGATACTTATAGGTGTTTGAAATTACAACTCTTTTATTGGAGGGAATCACCCTGTTGCAATGAAAAATTCCACAAGAATCTGTTAGGCCCCCTTTTCTATTGAAGCTGCAGAAATCTACAAGATGTCAACATTTTTGACTCCATAAACGGATGCTGAGCTCTTACAATAAACTTTGAAATTATGTCTTAATCCCACAATTAAGTGATTTTAATTTGATACATTGTCATATAGTCTGTAAACAGTGATTCAAACTTTTCATTACAGACTGTATGACACAATAAAAGCATGTTAAGGGAAGCGGGAGTGGCTCAATCGATAGAGCCCCCATTTACCATATGGGAGGCCCCGGGTTCGCTTCCCGGGGCCTCCTTGTGAGGGCAGGCCGTCTCGCGCAGCCTAGTGGGCTGATGCAGCAAGACCTCACAACAGGAAGCGGGTGTGGCTCAACCCATAGAGCCCCGGTTTACCATGTGTGAGGCCCCGGGTTCGCTTCCTGGGGCCTCCTTGTGAGGGCAGGCCGGCCTGCGCAGCGCGAGGGGCTGATGCAGCGGGACCTCACAGCAAGGGGAAGATAAGCAGACACGGAGAAGACACACAGCGAATGGACACAGCAAACACAAGCAGCAAGGGGGGGATAAATAAATAAATAAATAAATCTTTAAAAAAAAAAAGCATGTTAAGAAAATTTTTCCTAAATGTATTTTAGCAGCCCAAGTGTTATCTTTAGTTAATCTTCCTGTTAGTAGTATCAGTCCATGACTGCTTTTTAAAAAGTTATGACACAGACAGTTCTCCATTGCTAGTTGAATCCAGCCACATCTACCTCCTCTTGCTTCAAATTACTTCCAAGCTGTCCCTACTGTCTGCTCACCTAATCAAAAAACCTGGGTCATCCTCAATATATACTCAACCCTCTATTTCCACTGCCAAAGGTTCTAACTGTTTTCTCTGCTTCCATTCTTGTTCCCTCAATTTTTTTCTTCCACATAGCTATTAGAGTAATCTTTCTAAAATACAAATTGAGCATGTCATTTCTCTCAGTAGTTTCTCAACTCTTGCCGAGAAAAGACTATCCTCCTCAGCTTGAAGCCTGGTTATCACAGAAGACGGTTATGTGACTGATGGAAAGATGGTAACACAAACAGGATGAACAGTTTCTTTGATGGCAAGGGCTATGGAGACTTTCAGAGCCCCTTGTTCTTTCACATATGAGGCTTTTCTGTTGCTGTTTCCTCTGCCCAGAATGCCCACTTCCTTTCCCTTACTCCTTTCCTTGGGTGTTAAGTCTGATTTGACTTTTTAAATGCAGCTCAGGTATTTTTTTCCCCCAGAAAACCCTACAAATATTACCCCCCATTTAAGAAAGATATTTTCTTATGTGTTCCTATAGTTTCCTTTGCACATCTGTCTTACAATCCTGTGTTCTGCAGAACACTGTTCAAAAAAAAAAGTGGTCCATGTTAAACATATTTGGAAACAAAATCAACTTTAGAATTTCTCAAAGCCTTTAATATGCTGAAGTGCATCAACAATTTCCAAGAAAAGGATATAGATCATGGAATCATTTATTTGAGCTATTTACTTTAAATTTCTGGTTTCTTAATTATCCATTTTTATATCAGCTGCATGTGTGTGTATGTATGTGTATGTAACTGCTATTTTGTTCCTCTAAGGATATTAATCAAACAAAGTTATAGTCTTC
>JAQZBX010029675.1:0-27188 GCA_029593785.1 Cabassous unicinctus | reverse complement strand
AAGAAGATTTTTATATTTAATCTCCATCCTCTATCCCTGTAATGTTTTCCAAAATTTTAAATCCTCCCTTCAACTGACCTCTCCACTTATATACCAAAAGTTGCTTCATACTGTACATGTCCCAAACTGAGCTCATTATCTCCTAATCACATGCATTCTTCCTCAATATTTCTCTTTTCCACTGATTGACAACATAAGCCATCCAACAGACTTGGCAGCTGTGTTTTACCTGTGAAAGACTGAGAGCATTAACTCCAAAAGAACTTCAGCAGTCAAACAATATAAACAAATGAAACTTCAAGAATCTGTAATAATCTCAGTTTTAAATCATAAACCCTCATCACACACACACACACACACACACACACACACACACAGGCACACACATGAATACACACAGAATACACAATGAGATTGGGCATGAAACATATAAGGATGAATATATCATTTAAGAAATAATATGGTATAATTTGGCATATCTGAATATATATAGACAGTTTTATGAAAGATACTCCCTACCATACCCCATACTGCACCCACATCAACCCTTCTGTCCTTGTAGATTCCTAGAAAAGTAATGGGTCAAGGCCATCTTAGAGAAGAGAAAGAGAAGTAAAGAGGCACTACAAAGTGGTGAAAAGGAGGGAAAAGTCCACCTCCTGGCTTTGACAGACTGGCAGAAGGAAAGAGAAAATTATAGTCATGTCACCTCCACCTCAAGTCCAGGTTAAAATCCTGAAGAGGCAAGGCCCAAGGCAGAGGTGATTTTGTACCAGACCTCACTAGGAATTTTGAGAGGAGATCACTCTTCAGGATTCAGTATATCCATAATTTAAAAACAAGTGTGGGGCGACTGCTTGAAAAAACAAAAACTCAGTGCCTTGATATGGTTTAGGAAGTAAACAGAGGGAGGTCCTGAGTTAATCAACCTGGTCTTTTCCTTGGCTGGCATATGTTTCCAAACATTCCCACTAGCCTTATGGGAGGATGCATGTGTTTACAGATTGTGCTCACCAGAAAGCTTCACTAAAATCTATGAAAGTGTATGGTCTAAAATGTAAACCACAATGTAAGTCATTGACCATGGTTACTAACAATGTTTAAATATTTGTACACCAATTTTAACAAATGCACCATGCACATGTTAAATATTATTAATAGGGAAAAGGAGAAAAGGGAGAGGACGTTGGGTATATGGGAATCACCTTTATTCGGTACGTGACTTTTCTGTAACCTAAAGCTTCTCTGAAGACAAAATAAAAAAAAACAAGACATTGGGCGAATAAATGGAAGCAAATGTCACTGTACATACTAGACAATAGATCTTACAATGATGAAAGACATATGTTAAAATATTTTTTAATTTTATATTTTATATTTTTATATTATTTCAAACTTTTAAAAAAAGTTTTTGGACTTTATTCATTATTTTTAAAACCATCATTATTATATCATTTTCCTATTAATTGTATTTGGTTATTATGTTGGCTTCAATTTTAAAGAAGTTTTGGATCACAGAAGGGTTACAACTGTGGCAAGGGAGGATCATTGGTGCAGGGTGTCAGAGATGGGGAATGCATGGGAGGAGGTTCACCTAGGCATACATATAAGGCATCTTAATGTGTTCAAGTGTTCGTAAGGCTTTGTCACAATGGGTGGAGACCAATACAATAACCAAAGAAATATCAAATTCCCATCCTGGAGAGCTCTGCCACATTCTCTAATCAGACAGCAAGAATCCCTTGAGTACAGGGACAGTGACCACTGAAGTCAGATGCACCATTGACAGGCCCTTGATGGTGATGACTGTACTTATGAATTTTTACTTTTGACATTGAAACTTAGCTTAGTATCATAGGATGCCTAAGCGTTACTTCCTGAGAGCCTCCTTGTTGCTCAAATGTGGTATCTCTCTAAGCCAAAGCTCAGCATATAAATGCGTTACCTTCCCCCCAGCATGGGACATGACTTCCGAGGATGAGCCTCCCTAGCACCGAGGGGGATTGTTACCAAGAACCAGCTAGCAAAGAAACTCGAAAAAGACCTTGACCAAAAGGGGGAAAGGGTAAAGACAAATGAGATTATATGGCTAAGAGACTTCAAAGTGATTCTGGAGATTATTTCAGAGTTTACGCTTATGCACATCTCAGCAGGATCTCATTGACTGCCAAAGTAAATGCTACCACAAATAGCAGGGCTCCTGAGGGCTCTGGAGACATCCAGACACTATAGACAAGGCAGACAGCTCAGGAGTTTGGTGCCCTGCCAGTGGGCCCTACTTTGAAATTTATGCTCCCCAGTGTGATAGAGTTGGACTCAGTTGTGTTTTCCCTATACATGACTCTGCTGCCCTCTATTTGAACCTATAGTTAGAATGAGAGTTGGTAGTTGTATGTCCAAGAGACTTAAATCTTTGGGTTGTCCATGTGCCAGTTGAGCTCTGAATCACAACAGACTTGCAACACCTACTCTCCACTTCATTGGACTCACCCAAGACAACTAACAAGGAGATGATGAATGACAATGACCATCTCAAGGTCACAACTGCAAGCAAGAAAGTCCCATCCATCTGCCCCATGGGCTCTAAGCCCCCTCTCTATTAAAGGTGAAGGGCATCACCATCACAGAATCCTCAGGTTTGGGGAATGGATGATGGACTAGAGTAGACTTACAGTTGTTCTACTGCAGACTTATTTTGGTCCTAGCATTGGAAGAACTTTTATCATGGATGTGGCAGCAGTGACCACTGGAGGTTCTCAGGGGAGGGAGAGGGAAAAATAGTTGTAATTTGGGGGAATTTTTGGGAATTATCTTGACTGATATTGCAATGACAGATACAGGCCACTGTATATCTTGTAGTAACTTGCAAAAATGTGTGGGAGAGTGTGTAAACTATAATATAAACTATAATCATTGCTTAGTGGCAATGCTCCAAGATGTGTTCATTAAATGTGGCAAATGTACAACACTAATGAAGGATATTGTTGATGTGGGAAAATGTGGGAGGATTAGAGAGCGGGGCATATGTTCATCCTCTATATCTTTTGTGTAACATATATGTAATCTAAGTTTCTTTAAAAAATAAAAAAGTATATTAAAAATAAATAAATATTTAAAATGAAAAAAAAAAAAAGTTTACAGAGGAATTTCATGGCAGGGGCAAAGTGAATAATTAGCTGTGATTGTCAAGAGGTCCTATGGTCAAGGAATCAAATGGAAGGGGCAGCCAAGTCTTCCAGGAAACGAAGTGCCAGTGAAAACTGAGTAGTGCACAATAGCTTGGTGACACCCTATTTCTGATGAGGCTTCATTAACCACAAACCTAACCAGGCATTCTCAGCAGTGATGGAACAACCAGGTGTGGAAACTCAAGGTACTCCTTGGATGCAGAAATGAATCAACACAAGAAAGTAACAAATAGTTGTACACAGATTGCCAGCCTCCATGAAGGCAATCTGTGCTCCCCCAGGTACCTACATGTCATTTTGGAAAACTGGGATATGGTGGAAAGAGGTAGAACTCTCAAAGATTGAGAATTTCCTAGAAGGTATATGTACTAACTCTGAGGCAACTATATATGCTGGAAGACGTTGAGGCATTAACTGGCAATTTTGAGTTTCTATAAATCACAGACTTAGGAAGGTATGTGTGCAGAATATTAAATCAATTATAGAAAATAAAAAGCTGGATTTTTATTCACACCTGGATGGAGTGTATGTACTACTACATAGTACTGTACTAACAATTTGCGAGCTCTGTGCTACACAATTTATAAGCACTGTGCTGTGACCACTAAACCTCATGGCAACCCTACCAATTAAATACACTTAATATTAATATTGTTAAAATGTAGGAAATAATGTAAAAATAGGAAGGATAATTTGTCTAAAACATAAAAGTTGGAAAGCAGAGTTTTGAATCGATGAAATCAAATTTCAAATCTTAGAATTTGTATATGTCTATATCTATACTATGTATACTATCTACATGAGGTTAATACAAGTAGAAAATATAATTAAATGTCTCTTAATGCAGCATCCCTTGGTCAGAACCAGATCCCTCTGGGTAACCCTGCACCCCTAGGCATAATACTGCATTGCACATTATAGGCATTAAGTATGTATATTTTATGAACAAAGGAAAACAAATCTTCTTAGCATCTGGAATTTAAGATCTTTCAAAATGTATCAATTTTCTCTGATTTTTCAAAAATGAATCACTCTTGCATGTAATCTGATTATCAGCAGATTTTCTTCATATGTATATTGTGGTGGCTTGAAGCTATATGTACCACAGAAAAACACGTTCTTAAATTGAATCCATTCCTGGGTTGTAAACTCATTGTAAGTAGGACTTTTTAATGAGGCTGCTTTAATTAACATGTGTTCCACATTAATCAGGATGGATCCTAATACCATTACTTAATCCTTGATATGGGAATGAAATTCAGACACAGAGAAACAAAAACCATGGGAAGATAGAAGCTAAAACAGAACTCAGAAGAGAAGGAAGAGCCCAGACAATACTGCCATGGGCTTTGCCATATGACAAAGGAGCCAAAGATGGCCAGCTTCCAGTCCTAGAATACCACAGTCTTCAGGCAGAAAGCAGTGCCTTGATGATGCTGTGATTTGGATATTTTTCCAGTCTCAAAACTATAAGTGAATGAATTCCCATTGTTTAAACTGAACCATGTCATGGTATTTGCTTGAGCAGCCTAGGAAACTAAAACCGATTTTGGTACCAGAAGAGTGGGGTGCTGCTATTGCAGATTCCAAAAACATGGAAATGAGTAATTAGAATTGAGTAAAGGGTTGAGGCAGGAAGAATTGTGAGGCGCTTGAGAGAAAAAAAGTATATTCCTTTGAAGATACTGTTGTTAAAAATGTGGATGCCAAAGGGACTTCCTATGAGGCCTTAGAAAGAAATGATGAATATGTTATTGGAAACTGGAGGAAAGGTAATCCTTGTTTTAAAGTGGCAGCGAACTTGATGGAATTGAGTCCTGATGTTGTGGGGAAGGCAGAATTTGAAAGCGATGAACTTGGGTGTTCAGCTGAGTTGATATCCAATCTATGTATGGAAAGTAGAGTCTGGTTTCTCTTTGCGGATTATAGTGACATGAGGGAGGAAAGGGATAAACTGAGTACTGAACTTCTGGGCATAAAGAAATCATAAATTGATAGATAGGAAAATTCTGAGCATATCCCCAGAGAACAGTGCTCCATGTCAGCATTTTGATACAAGTCAGGATTGGAGGTACAATTATTCAGGAAGGATCTGTGGAAAGTCCTACTACTGTCTGATGTTTGGGCCCCTGTCAAAACTGACAAGATTGTTTGTTTGTTTGTTTGTTTGTGAGAAATGTATGAACAAAATGACTGTCAGCCTGGACAAAAAAGGGACAGAGAAGAGACAGAGTGAAGGATAAATCACTTCAAGGGCAGAACCATGGAAGCTGAATTCAGCCTCTAATATATCTCTTCAGGCCAAAAGAGTAGGCCTACCCATGTGGGTGGAAAGGGTGGGTCTGCCTTGGGGATGGAGAGGATGGGCCTTCTTCCCAGTTGTTCTGGAAGAGTACTGCCACCCCAGCTCAAAGAAGGTGGAGCCTAGCTTGGTTACCATCACAATTCTTGGAGAGAGTAGAGAGCCTTCAACCCTGTGTTTGAGGAGAGTATGGGTGCTGGAATGCACTTGGAAGGGGTGGGGCTGCTGTTTCCTCTGGCCTGGAGGGAAAAAGCTTCATTCCAGAGATGACTCTAAGACCTTAAAATCTAATTTAGCATGCTCTGCTAGGTTTTGGAATAGTTTGGGACACATGACCCTTGTTTTCCTTCCAATTTTTCCCTATGGGAATGCAAATATTTATCTGATGGCTGTCCCTCCATTGTATATCAGGAGCACATAACTTGTTCTCTAAGTGTCACAGGTCCACAAAAGAGGGGAATTGTGTCCCAGGACAGAGCACACCGATAACCGATTTTAATAACGTCTGAAATGACAAGTCTTTAGGGATATTGTAATGGAATTAATGAATTTTGCATATACAAAGAACATATATTTTTAGGTTCCAGAGATGGAGTGTGTTTATTTGAAGTTCTATGTACCCCAGAAAAACATATTCATATAACCCATTCCTGTGGATGTAAACCCATTATAAGTAGGACCTTTTGATGAGGTTGCTTGAGTTAAGGATTGTCCCAATTCAGTCAGGATGGATCCCACCTCAATCAGGATGGGACAGAGAGAAAGAATGGCCACAGGAAGCAAGAAGCTGAAACAGAACTCAGAAGAGAAGGAAGAGATCAGGAGATGTTGTCATGCGCTTTAACTTCTGACAAAGGAACCGAAGATCACTGGCAGCCAGCCCCGGATTGCCAGTCTTTGGGGAGAAAGCATTGCTTTCATGATGCTTTTATCTAGATATTTCCCCAGCCTCAAAATCATGAGCAAATAATTTCCTACTGCTTAAGCCAAACCACTTAATGGAATTTGATGGAGCTGGTTAAGCAATTAAAATATACATCTTCAAAGTGATTGCTGAATCTGACTAACTATTGGTTATACACCTTTCCATAAAGAAACTCAACATTGTTGACAAAACAAGTATATGTTTGGAGGAATATATTGGACTAAGGGAAAAAATAAACAAATACCATGTTCTAAGGTTACTTTATGACTATTAAAGTCTACCTTGTTGAAAATGACAAAAAAATAAAGTACCGTTAATTTGTTTCCTTATACAACTCATGAAATCTTTAAAAACTGCACTTGGAAAGATTTAAAAGAGGACAGATGGGTTTTGGGAAACTGTCTGAAAAGCATGTAGAATTATATAATACAATTCATGGTCCATATGTAATGCGGTTTATAGCTAAGTATTGCTTAAGGAATCATTAACTCAAATACAAAGCTCTGGTGGGTTATTACATTAAGTAATGAGAATAGTGTCTTCATCATTTTCTTCCACTTGTTTTGCCCTGGCTGTATATGTTCCCTTCTCATACCAATAAAGTCTATGTTTTACTAGACTCCAGAAAACAGAGTTATAAGATTTGAGAAAATCACCTTCACATATTGTGATTTTCTACTGATGCAAAGCAATTTATCACAAAATTAGTGTCTAAAACAACACAGATTATAGTTCTGTAGGTCAAAAGTATAACATGGGTCTACCTTGGCTAAAATTAAGGTGTTGTCAGTGCTGCATTCCTTTTTGGTGGCTCTTGGGGAAATCTATTTCCTTGCCTTTTCTATTATCTAGTGCCAACCACAATCCTTGGCTCAGGACCCCTTTTCTCCACCTTCAAAGCCATCAATATTGCCTCTCTTTGTGCTTCTCTTCTGTAATCACATCTCTCTTTGACCACAGCCTTGTGATTACATGGATCCAAGCAATCTAGGATAGGATTATCTCTTCATCTCAAGGGCAACTTTAATCACATCTGCAAAGCCTCATTTGTCATGTAAGGTGATATACTTGTAGTTTAGGGAAGAGGTGGACATCTTTGCACAGGGAGTAGACAGCAGGCATTATTCCCTTCCTCATATACTTCATTCCCTTTCCATAAATGGGAAATAGATTTCACTCCTATTTCGTCCATTTATATGGTGATGAAAAAAGGATAAAAATATAGTCGTGAAGGATGGGAAGCTACTAATATTACACTAGGAAATGTGTAACCTGGAGAAGGAAGTCTGAAATAAAGGGAAGAAAAAGATTACAGTGCTAGAATTCTTTCCCCAGAACCTCAGTTACTGACCATTTAAAAAACTTAATTTTTATACGTGAACCACAGAGCATTTTTAACAGTAGTAGAGAGGTGTTATCTTTTTTCTTTCTTGATGGCTTTAATACATTATAAGGTGATTTTATGTCACATAGAAATAATATTTTTCATTTTTGGACACAATAAACTATCATCTATATCAGCCTGAATGATATTCCTCTAAAACAGTGGTTCTTAACATTTTTTGTTACACAGACCCCTTTGCCAGTCAGGTGAAAACCACAGACCCCTTACCAAGTCCACACTATACTGTGTATTATTTAATAAATACATCACGCCCACACCAACATGTCCCCATAAGAATAATGATTTTTGAATATCAATTCAAGCTCATGGACCCCTGGTTGAGAACCTCTGCTCTAAAAGGCTGGTTCTTACCCCTGATCAAACACTTGAATCAGCTGAGGACAACAATCCGCTAGTTGTGCAACATTCTCGGACTCTGACTTCATTGGCCTAGGTGGCATTTTAACATTGCCCCAAGATGATTCTCATGTGCAGCTAACATTGAATCTATTATTCCATATCATAAATGATGATATCATTTCATTATTCAGTGTTCCAATATTTTCACATGTAGAACACAGTTTCAAAATCCTTTCTATGGCTATAGTTTCCATTATCTGGTACCTGGCTAAGCCTTTGGAGTTGTTTTTTAACTTCTTTCTTCTTTCCATTCTCATCCTATGCCAATCACAATGGCTTCCTTGTTCCTGGAACTCCCCAAATATCTACTTTACTCATAAGCCTTTGCACAAGCTACGGCCTAAAATTGGGATGCTCTTTCCCCCACAAAAATTACTCAAGTCTAAAATATCACCCAAGAGACTCTTTTTCCTTATTTCACTTATTTTTGTAACACTAATCACTTGCTGTAAACAAACATGTTTTATTGTTTTTCCATCTTTCTTCCGGATTAAAATGTTTGTTCCACGAGGATAGGGACATTTTTCTTCCTTTTGTTCCCAAATGCTTTAACTTCTTTTCTTTTAATAGTGCCTGGCATTCAACTGAACAAACAAATACTATATGAACAAATGAATTATGGTTAGGATAAAATGGGTCAGCTTTATTAAAAAACCTTGCATTATCTCATAATATAATCAAACAAGATTATGCTATCTTTGACTTGAAATAAGTATCTTAAAATCATATGATAAGGTTTTTCAATAGCTATATGTGAAAAATGTAAAGTCGAAGATTTAGAGTCTGATAAGATTTCTTTTAATATACTTAATTTTTTTTTTAAAGATACTTAGATTACATAAATGTTACATAAAAAATGTAGGGGATTCCCATATGCCCCACTCCCTACCCCTCCCACACTTTCTCACATTAACAACATCCTTCATTAGTGTAGTGCATTTGTTACAATTGATGAATACTAAGTGTGGATTATAGTTTACATTATAGTTTAAACTCTCTCCCGCACAATTTTGTAAGTTATGACAAGATATATAATGGCATATATCTGTCATTGCAATGCCTTTCAGGACAGTTCCAATGTCTCGAAAATGCCCCCATATCCCATAAGATTTTGATGTGGCATTTTTTTTTTTAAACAGATAAGCAAGAGAATTATATTTTGGAAATGTCCTAAAGAATTCCCCATGCTTCATAAACACATTCTCATATATGGCTGTGGGGAGACAACTTGAAAAATGCTCAGAATCTCTTGAGTCTTCAAATTTGAATTTAAATTGATTTTAGAAATTATTCCATGATTCACATTTCTTTGTCAGTTTTCTTCTCTTTGATATTATGGAGGAAAATAAAATCTCTGAATTCTCAACTATATTAAGTAAAAGTTAAATAATACTGTGAATAATGTCTCAGAGTTCTATGCCTTCTTGAAAGATGATGAGAAACTTTGGGAAACAAAAAGAAAAATTAAGGATAATGAAAAAGTGATGGTATATTTCATTATCGCATCACCCTAGATGATAATTCCATCATTTGTCAATGTTCTTACCTTAGTCTCTTTAAGCATAGTTGGAAAAATTGCTAAATAATGTAGAAATTATTCCTACAATGATGAAATATCAAATTTTAGGACACAGGAAAATAATATCATCAATATTCTGTAGTGTATCTTACATTTATAAAATCATTCAATGAGCTGGTATGGTATAATTGTGATATAAAGTAAGTTTTAATGTGCAATTTTTTCTTTTTAAAAAAGAAAATCTCAAGAACTATTAAATATCATGAAATAAAAATCCTCAAAAAAGAAAATAAAAATCTAAAAGTGGGTCTTGATGGTTTTTCAAGGATTAATATTCTCTGCATTGGAAAAGAATGTAAAATAAAAATATCATTTGCAAGCCTATCCCTGCCCTTAATTTATCTGGGAAATTCTGACTTTCAGACTCCACTTTTAGTATGCAAATGGATTCTACAGAGAATTGCCAGATGTATGTAGAACATTTTGTTGTTCAGGGGCATTGACATTGCTAATATAAGAAAAATTTGCCCAATCCTCATTTTATATTTGGAGAAAATATACATTTAATAGATTGTAAGAAATGCTACTTATCCCTGAGATCATAAAAATATATTTAAAAATTATTTGTAGATAAATATGTGTTATCTCAAATTGATATCCTTGATACCATTTTAAAAAGTTTCACACACATAAATGCATATATACATATGTATATATAACAAATGTACATGTTATTTGTTATTTTATATGTAGTTTGAAATTATTTCATCTCAGTTTCCAGACTCTTTTTTAAGTAAAATATAATTGTAAAAAAGACAAGAATTAATAGGCTCAAGTAAATTAATGTACTGAAATAAAGCCTCAGGTTTGATTAGTCTTAATGGATTTTTCTTCTCAACATTTATCTACAAAATAAGACACAGTTATCCCTAGGCTTAGAGGGCAGTCACTAACATGAAGGTAAATGCATTGAAAACTATGTCATTAATTATTGGTGAAGCAGATGTTGAGAATTATATGATTTAACAAAAGAAAGGATAGGGGCAGCTTTCAAGCCCTGGATGTATTGAGTAATTGGCAAATTAGTTTTCATATGATCTTTGAATGTGTGTATATGGTTAATCGCTTCAGGTATTTCTAGGAAAAATAGAGATAGAGAAATAGAGAGAAAGATAGATGAATATATTATTCTAATTATAAGCTAAAATTATGATTTGTTTTCTAGATACAAAAACGAATGTTTGAGTCTGCAAAACATAAACAATGGCTTTACTAAGATTGCATTTTAATTAATTTTGTCTCTTCCACATCAAGTATAGTCAATATAGATATTAATACAAGTTGGCTGAATATAGTGCTCTAATTCTCCTACCTTCATTTGGCTCAGCAGATTGATTACTTTCAATATTAAAACCTTTATTAAAGCTATCTTCCAAATATTCCTCAGGCAGTTTCATGGAAAATTGCCATTGCTAGCATATTTCCCAACTCTCCATCCTCTCTCAGACACTCTTGGGGATAGCTGGAAAGGGGGGTTTTGAAGTTAAAAGTTATTTATTTATAACTCACTACATGGCTAAAGGGAGACTGTACCAGTTCCAGGGTGTTGTTCCCAAGGACTTAATGTTAAGCATCATCTTTAATCTTTCTATAGTCCACATCTCAATCATTTATGATATTGCCTCCCTTGTCCCTCCAAAATAAAGCATCAAAACTGAAATCTAGCCTAGTCTTTTCAATGTATAACAGATGCGTAAGCTAAGTCAGAGTCTATTAGGTTGAATTTAAATTCAGATACCAGGGAGACCAAATGTAAACAAGTCCAAATGGCTAGAGGCAGGATTAATGCCAGCTTCATAGAGCTAAACATTTTAAAACTAGCTCACAAATCAGAAGGTGGTTGTGGTAGTTTGGAGTTTATGTACCCCAATAAAACATGTTCTAAAACTTAATCCATTCCTGTGGGTGTGAATCCATTGTAAGTTGAATTTTTCGAGGAGGTTACTTCAGTTAATGTGTGGCCCAACCCAATAAAAAAATTGGTCTTTATCTCATTACTTGAGTCCTTTATAAGCAGAATGAAATTCATACAGAGAGAAAGCAACAGAGGGAGCAGCCAGAAGCTAAATATCAATCAAATTCAGAAGAGAAGGGAGAGATCAGGAGATCCCACCATGTGCCTGGTCATATGACAAGCTAAGGACAAAGGTTTGCCAGCATCAGACCTAGAATGCCACAGTCTTCAGGGAGAAAGCATTGACTTGATTTGGACATTCTCTTAGCCTCAAAACTGTGAACTAATAAATCCAATTGTTTTAGCCCGATTATTGCATGGTATTTGCCTGAGCAGCCACGAAACTAAAACAGTAGTAAATGAGTTGATATAGAGGGAGATGTGGGGATACTTGAAAAATTACTTTGACTTTGGTAGGTTTTTATGGCTAAACTTCTGGGATTAATTATTGTTACCATATTAGATCTTTACACATAAAAATTGAATGCATCATAAGAATGATGGAATGGATTTGTATTTTAGCATAGTTGAAGATAAGATGCAGTGGGTTTGATAGCTATAATAATTCTTAATAATCCCTAGTGTTTTAATTTCCCAGCTCTTAAACAAATACATTGTCTTAAACTATGGGGATTTATGGGCTCATAGGTTTTGAGGCTAGAAGTAAAAAATCAAGGCTTCATCAAGGTAATGCTTTCTCCCTTTTCTGGGGCTGACTGTTGGTGATCCTTGGGGTCTTGGTTATTCTGACACATAACAATAATTCTTCTTCTGTGTTCCATTGACTTCTAGCATCTGGCACTTGCTGTGGCTTTTTCTCTCTGCATCTGATTTTCATTCTGCTTATAAAGTAGTCCAGTAATCTGGATTGAATCCCAACCTGACTCAGTTGGAAACACTTTAACTGAAAATGACAACTTCAAAAGATCCTATTTACAATGGGTTCACACCCACAGAAGCAAATTAAGATTCAGAAGATGTTTTTTGCTGAAATACATAATTGAAGTCACCACACCTAGGAAGCAATCTTTTACTTTTCATTGGAAGCATGTTGTATGAATGTGTCAGATAGAAATCCAAGTAGCATTTGGAAATCAAAATTTGTCTCTGAGAATTGAATTTCCATGAGCATATACTCAGGTAACTGTCTTGGCGTATTGTAGGGTATCCTATTACTTTTTCTGTGTGTCCTACTTTCACTCAATAACTTTCAGGTAGTGATTGAATGTTGATGTTTTGTGACAATCTTGTTACAGGAAAGTGAAAGGGTAGAAGACGTGTTTCTTATGAGTGGAATCACAAATGATTTCCTTGTGTAGATAGCAAATTACAAGCACATTATTGAAGACATTATGAAAACTATAAAGGAAGCAAATTGAGAAACTACAATATTTTAAACAAAGAAAATTTTACACTTTCTAGCTATTGAGAAATAGACAAGGGAAGGAGTATTCATATTATTAAGTGTGACTCAGAGCATATAAGGTAGAAATCAGAGATATATAAATTATTCACAGAAATTATATAAGCATTAGACTAGTAGTCCTAGTAGTGCTCCTCTCCAAAGGGAGTTAAACTATAAGACTACCACATCCATGAACAGGTTATTCTTCCTGTCTATCATCCGTTCTTGCCTCACAATTTTAACTGATGCAGAGTGTAAATCAACTGAATAAAATAGAATCGAGTTGCACTCTCAATCTGCCAACTTCTTCACCTTCTTATTCTTATATACTTTGCATTATTCACCAATTTCCTGTTACCTGACTGCCCTTAAGTGTATGAGTTTGCAACATGTATAGAAGAAAGAGTAAGAGTCCCTAAATCAAACTCTTCTGATTCCTTATTTCTAACACTAACCTTTATAACACTCAGAATCTTGGACAAAGTTATATGAAGACTTTGAGCTTAATCTGCACAATAGGGATAAAAAAATATGTTTTGTATGTTTCTGTGAGAATCAAACAAGTTAATCCATTCTAAAAAATTATATTGAGGTTGTGAAAATGGATGGTATCACTTCACAACAAACCTATATGGCTAATTAAAACTGCAGAATTACTAATGTAAATTAAGCATTAAAAAATAAAACATAATGTATACTAATTCCCCACACTTCTCTCCTCTTCCCCAAATCACAACACTTTGGCAAGTGTTGCAAGCCTAACACAAAAATCTTAAGGAAAATCATATGGTGTATTCCCCATTAGCTGTATTCTAGGCAGTTGCATCAGTGTGGATAGTATCATTGAGTTATCAACTACTGAAGCATTGTGGTACCAAGGAACATGTTCTTGATTTGAAGTTATGCTCATCTTGTAAACTTGACCAAAGAAGTTTAAAAGAAAAAATCAGATAATTTAAAAGATGGAATTGTTTACTTAAATACTCAACAACCAGTTAACTTGATGACCTAATAAGCATGGCATTGAAAGACTGTGTAAAAGAATGAAAAGAGAAGAGAATATTTGGGTTATCACCCTTTAGGATTAAATTTTTCTAATGATGAGCATAATGAAGAGGATTTCATTAGCAGATAATTCATGCATTTGTTATATACCAATTAATTGACTGGAATGATTACTCAGATCTGGCTTTTTCTTTTAAACTTTACTCTCTCTTTTTACATGACTCTTAAAAGTGAAGTTATTGCAAGAACTTCTGAAATTTAGTTTATATTTTTATATGGGTTTAATTAGAGCATCTGTAGGTAATGCTTAAAATTACAGTGTAAGTACCAGTTATTATGCAATAAATTGTTTTAGTCTTATAAGTCAAATAATATATTTTAGATTTATGTTTATTAACTCATTGGAAACTATTAAATAAGTATGCACTATGTGACAGGTATTGTGTCAAGTGCTAGAATATAATAAACAAACCACACAAGAATTACAGTCATCATGAAGAAAACATGGGAAAGAGTTAAAAATGAAGAAATAAGCAATCTATTCATTATTTTAGATAATGATAAGCATTATGGAGAATAAAAAGTTAGAGAGAAATGGAGACTACTAGTCTATTAGTGGGGAAAGGGTTAAATTTCATATAGATTATTAAAAGGAGTCTTCATGGATAAGGTGACATAATAGTGATTATGATCAAGAAGTGAACAGTGTGTATAACTTTTAGGGAAAAACAGTCATGGTAGATAGAAAAGGTCTGACATAGAGAAGCACCTGGGATGTTGTAGAAACTTAAAAAAAATTGCATGGATAGAGGGAGTAATGGGAGATATAGACCAAGATGTGATGAGGATGCAGGTCACATAGGGTATTTTAGATCCCTGTAGGAACTCTGGCCTTAACTGTGAGTGACAAGGGAAGCCACTGGTGTTAAGTAGAAGAATACGACCTGAAATATATTTAGAAAGGATACTCTGGCTGTCATGTTGAGGATAGTCTGTTAATGGAAAAGTGGAAGCTGGGGTATCATTGCTGAGATTGCATGATGGTGGATGATGACAAGGTGGTAGTGATAGATCTGGAAATAACTAATTGTATTCTAGAAAAATCTTGAATGTAAAGCCAATAGGATTTGAAACTTGAATATGGAAATTCAGAAAAACAGAGGAATCAAAGGTGATTCTAAGAATTTTACACTGAGCATCTAGATTAGGAAATGAAACAGTCAATTACTAGTTAAATGGGCTGATTAGTTTAAAATACAGTTAAAAATTTAACTTAACTTTGCATCTTATTGCTGAAATATATAGTTAAAAAAGTCAAGGAATATAAGCTCTGTCTTAGTTAAAGATCAATTTAGAAATTACCTAAGAGTCAAAGAGGAGAATAAATTCAAGTACTCACTATGTTAATTATTGACTGCTTTAAATAAATTCCTGGTTTAGTAATTTTGGTCAATCTTAACTCTATATATCACAACAGGATATTTTGATGTCATAAGCTATTTTAATGATTTTTTTTCCTTTCATCTGACACTCAGTTGTATTGCAGGAATTAGCTTGTACTTCTGTAGCTAAAACCAGGCACTAACCCTCCTCAGTGGGACAAAACAATTTCCCAAAAACTTTGCTATTGAAAAATAACCTTAGAGATTTGAAAGTATTCCAGAAAAAGAAAAAGTAGAATTCTTATATATGATTCACCAATGGATAAAAAGCACACACAAAGAAATTTCAGAGATTTTCTTACTTTGAAAAGCCTTACAGTGATGTAGTATCAAATCTACAATCTGTAACACATTTCTTCTTGTTTCATTCTGACATTTAACTGATTTCGATGAATAGTGATGCCTGCCATTTTGGGAATAAACATTCATTTTAAAGAGCTTGTTATATTTTCTCCTTTCTAGAACAGCACTTGGAGTAGAAAACATCAACATATTTTTTCATTACATATGACCTTATAATTTAAATTTTAGAAACTGCACCAATATTTTGAATCATCTTAACAAACATTTTTTAACACACCCAGAAATGTTTTGCTTAAAGATGCAGCACATTATTGGTATAAAAGTTAGGGTTCTTTCAGGGCAAATTGACTACAAATTTAACTCATTCTAGCCTACACAATAATGGGAAATTATTAGCTTATGTATGTAGACATATCTGGGTGCCACAGTATTTTAGGTGCATTTCTTGGGCAGCAAACTTTATTTAGCTAATGGGATTGAATTCATCTGCAAATCTCAGTGAAACTCCCATTGTTTGGGGATTGAATTAGGGGTCTCCCACAAGACATATGTTCAATTCTTAATCCACATTCCTATGGGTATAAACCTATTTGTAAATAGGATCTTTGCAGATGTTATTATTAGTTAAGCTGCATACTGATTTGTTAATACGATCGTCAAAGATCCTATTTAGATGAGGCCAAATTGTATCAGAGTAGGCCTTAATCCATGGCAGAAGTCCTTATAAGGAAAGGAAGTCTAGACAGAGACACAGATGACTGAGCAGGAGAAGTGGAAGCCAGAAGGAGAAGCTGTGTAACAGAGGCAAAGATGTAAGCCAAAGAAACCAAGGATCATGGCAAACCACACCAGAATGCTACAGACTCTGTTGAGAACTTGATTTTGGACTTATCCCTCAAAACGGTGAGACAATAAATCGGTATCGTTTAAGCCAACTAATGTGTGGTATTTGTCACAGCAACCCTGATAAACTAAGACACATCTCTAAAGAAATCTCAGGTAGAAGAGGAAAATTATTTTAACATGTTTCATTTTGATATGTAATGCACTAGAGTCATGTTCACTTGCCATAGCTAAGTGCATTTAGGTACAAAGGCAGATGTTTGGAGTCACTAAGAGTTGTTCTCTTGTTAAGGATGTATAACTGAAAGGACAGATGATCAGAGGTTTGTATGGTATTAATGGTGGGTGAAATTCTAAGATGGACCCCAAGATTGTCACCCTTTTGTCTAGCCACTTCCATGATAAGGTTATGTTATATGGCAAAGATTGAGTGATTTTCCAGGTGTGGTTAAGGCCCTAATCAAAAGGGAGATTATACTGATTGGGCCTGAACTAATCTGGGTGAGTTCTTTAAAAGAGGGCTTAGACATTCCTTAAGTTCAGTGATGCTTTACTGCTGACCTTGAAGAAGCACACCACTGTGATTTATACAGTGTCAAGGAAATTAATTCTGTCAATAACCAAATGCACTTGGAAGAAGATTCAGACACAGATGAGATAACAGATTTGGCTGACACTTTGATTACAGCCTGTGAGACTCATTGCAGAAGATCCAGCTAAGCTATGCTTGAACTCCTGACCCGTAGAAACAACAAGATAATAAATGTGTTTTGCTTTAAGCATCTAAGTTTATGGTAATGTGTTACACAGCAACAGAAAATGAAAACTGTGTTTATAAGAGTTACTAAATGATTAATGATGGAATGTGAGCTGAATAAGGATGAAAGTAAAGTCAAGAGCAGGCTGACAATAAATAATTGGAGGGATCAATGCACTGTTGATCCTGATGAGGCTGAAGGACAGTTACTTGAGCACACAAATTAAAGACATTGCAGTCAGAAATGATTTTTTGATATAATGAATTTCTAAGGTTAACACTGACCTAAATGAAAGTGTGGGAGAAATTAGCTGAGATAGGTTGAAGGAGAAATCCATTAGATATGAAGAACTGAAAAAAATAAAGATGGCCTAGATTGTCAATGGGTTATCCACATTGATGTTAAAAGTACCTGGATATGCATAGTGACAAGGAATTGTGGGAAGGAAGCATTAGATTCTGTTATCAAATTTCTTCAAAGAACTAGGCAAAGACACTAACACACTAGCAGGTACTCAGATCATAATGAGAAGGAGGAAAATAGCATAAACTGCAAAGTAGCAGTTTTTCTCAGAAGGTGATAGAGCACTGCCCTGGAAGCTGCTTTGGGGAGGAAGGTAAATTATTTCAAATCTTAAACCTGAGTTTATTGGTGTGTAAAAAAAAATAACTAGCATCTCTTTCATGGGGATGGTTTTGGGATATATGTAATGAAAACAGCTACGTTCCAAAGTGGCAGGATACAGGATTAATACACAAAATGCAGTAGCTTTTCTATACACTACTGTTGAGAAATCTGAAGAGGAAGTCAGAAAAAATCACTTGTAAGAGTGAATTAAAGAATTAAATATTTAAGCATAAACTTAACCAAGGACATAAAGTACCTGTATACAGAAAACTACAAAACATTGCTAAAAGCAGCCAAAGAAGACCTAATTAAATGGAAGGACATTCTGTGTTCATGGGCTGGAAGACTAAATATCGTGAAGATGTCAATTCTATCTAAACTCATTTACAGATTCAATGCAATCCCAATAAAAATCCCAAAAGCCACGTTTGAAGAAATAGAAAAGTTAATTATCAAATTTATTTGGAAGGATAGTAGTTCCTGAATAGCCAAAAATATCTTTAAAAAGAACAACAATGTTGGAGGACTCTCACTTTCTGACTTTAAAACATATTATAGAGTTACTGTGGTAAAAACAGCATGGTACTGCCATAAAGATAGGCATATTGACCAATGGAACTGAATTGAGAACTCATAAATAGACCCTCACATCTATGGTCAAGTGACTTTTGACAAGGCAGTCAAGCCCACCCAGCTGGGCCAGAATAGTCTACACAACAAATGGTCTGGGAGGATTGGATGTTCATATCCAAAAGAAAGAAAGTGGACCCCTATCTCATACCTTATACAAAAGTTAACTCAAAATGAATCAAGGACCTAATTATAAAAGATACAACCATAAAACTCCTAGAAGAAAATGTAGGGAAACATCTTCAAGATTTTGTGGTTGGCAGCAGTTTCTTAAATCTTATACCCAAAGCACGAACAATAAAAGAAAGATAGATAATTGGGACTTCTTTAAAAGTAAGCAATTTTGTTCTTAAAAAGATTTTGCCAAAAAAGTAAAAAAAGCAGCCTACTCAATGGAAGAAAATATTTGGAAACCACATATCCAACAAAACTTTGATATTCATGTTATATAAAGAGATCATACAACTCAATGATAAAAAGACAAGCAACCTAATTAAATAATGGGCAAAATATTTGAACAGATATTTCTTCAGAAGGGAAATACAGATGGCCAAAAACATATGAAAAAAATTTTCACCACCACTAGCTATTAGGGAAATGCAGATCAAAACTACAATGATTGAGAGGGGGCTTAAATCTCATGGGACAGATGGATGGAGCTGCCTTGCTTCCAGTTGTAGATATTTCTGCTTTTGGGGATGGGTGCTATCCAACATCCTTTTGTTAGTTGTCCTGGGTCAGTCCAATAAACTGGAGAGTGGATTTTGCAACTCTGCTGAGATTCAGGGATCAACTGGCATATGAATAGACTGAAGATTTAAGTCTCTGGGACATGTAATTAACTAGTATAGTACTAATTATAAGTTCAGATAAATGGGGCAGAAGATTCACGTGTAGGGAAATTATAAAAGAGTCTAACTCTGATACATTGGGCTGCTGATGTAACATTAATGCAATCTAAAGCTTCTTTAAAAATAAATAAATAAATACAATGAGATATCATTGCACACCTTATATAATGGCTATCATCAATAAAACTGAAAACTGCAAGTGTTGGAGAGGATGTGGAAAAATAAGGACACTCCCTGAATGTTGGTGGGAATACAGAATGGTGCAGCCTCTGTGGGAAACAGTTTGGCAGTACCTCAAGAAGCTGAGTATAGAGTGCTGTATGATTCAGCTATCCCATTTCAAGGAATATATTCAGAAGAACTGAAAGCAGGACATAAACTGACATTTTCACACCGATGTTCATAGCAGCATTATTCACAATTGCTAAAATATGGAACCAGCTCAAGTGTTCCTTAACTGATGAATGGCTTAACAAAATGTGGTGTATGCATACAATAGAATGCTGTTCAGCTCTAAGAAGAAATGAAATTGGGATGCATATGACAATGCTGGGGGATATTATGTTGAATGAAATAAGCCAGACACAAAAGGACAAATATTGTATTGTCTCACTCATATGAACTGAATAGGATAAATCAACTCACAGAGGTAAACTCTAGAGTATAGGTTACTAGGAAGTAGAATGTGTTTTGAGAATGGGAGCTTATGCTTAATGTATGTAGAATTTGTAATATGTTTTCTTGTAAAAGTGTGGAAATGAATAGAATCAATGGATACACATTTTAGTGAGTGCAATTAACACTGCAGATATATAAATGAGATTGTGGCTGAAAGGGGTAGTCTGTGGAGATAAATGATAACTAAAAGGAAAAAATGTTCTTTTACAAAGTGTTAAGAATCTGATAATACAGGGGGAAATTACAGCTAATGTAACTTACGGACAATAGTTAACAATAATATTGTAATCTTTTTGCAGCAATGACAAATAAGATATATCAATTCTAAGAGACAGCTATAGAAAGTTGTAAGGGTGTATGGGATTTTTCCTTTTGGAGTAATGAAACCGCTCTAAAATTGACTGAGGTGATGACAGCACAATCCTGTTATGAAAATGAGAGCCACTGAGCACACACTTTGAATGGACAAAACATGAGACTGTATAACACAGAGTATACAATGGTGGAAGATGGACTGTGGTCAACAGGACAAAGATGAGAATGTTCTCTCATGAACTGTAAAAAATATATAATACTAATAGAGGGTGTTAATAATCAGTTGGGTTGGGGAAAAATACACCAAATGCGAGGTATGGGCTATAGTTAGTAGTTATATTTTGACAATGCTCTTTCACAGTTTGTAACAAATGTTTCACAACAATGCAAGATATTGGTGATGGGGTGATGTACGGGATCCAGGTATGATGATATGCATGCCTGTTTTGTAGCTTTACCACTTTTACTATATACTTATTGTTTATGGATGTTCATGTATGAATGATGTACTTCAATAAAATTTGATTTAAAACTGCTAGATTTCAATACAAGAAAATGGTATACAGGTGGAACATAGGGCAGGGGCAAGTTTTCAGATTATGAAGCAAGAATTTCAAAGAGCATGGTGATTGTATTTGGAAAGGAAGATCCAAGAGATGGTGAGACAGCAGCTCCAGTGTCAATATAAAATGGAGGAAGTTTCATTTTGGAGAGTGAAAAAAAGAAAGTAGACATATGAGGAATGGGTACATGAGGAATCAAAATCTGGTGGCTGAAAATAAACACTTAAAACTTCCGTGAGTTGGCTGTGTAATGTGACCTACAGTAATGAAATCTTGATGATGTAGTAGCATGCAAATTTAACTTAGAATAGAGACAACATTCTAAGCATCAAAATAAAGTCAACCATAGTGTTAAATCATAAAAATAAAAACAAAACGTGCCTGTAAATTCTGTATAAAGAATTTAAAAAAGAAAATTTAAAAATCAGTTAGGGAAAAAGATTTACTACTGATATGAGAAGCATAGAAAGCTTTTTAAAGGGACTGAAAAGGAAAATTAGTAAATGATGTTATACTGATAGTAAACTATAAAATATAACTCTAATAACCAACCATTCACAAGAAAGTTTTAATATCTTAATAATTCAAATAAATGAAAATTAACTGAAATTATATACTCTTGCTCTGTATTTGACAATAATTTAAAAATGATAATACATGTTAATTGTATTTGTTTTCTATTGAAGCTTTACAAATTACTATAAACTTAGTAGCATCAAACAATGCAAATTTATTATCTCAGTTTCTGTGAGTCAGGAATCCAAGCATAAGTTATCTGAGATTTGAGATTATCAGGATCTCAGAGGCTGATATCAATATGTTGGCTGGCTGCATTCCTTTCTGGGGCTCAGAGTCCTGTTTCCAGCTCATGTGGTAGATAGCAGAGTTTAGTCTGTAGGAATGAGGTCCCCATTCTCCAGCTAGCTGTCTGCCAGGACCATTTTCAGCTCCCAGAGGTTGCCCGTGATTCCTTGCCATGTGGTCCCTATAGACAGTTCAGTGCGTAGTTATTTGTTGCTATTCCAGTTAGAGCTGTTTACTCTGACTTTAATTTCCCTTCCAATCAGCTACAACATAGTCTTCTTCTATAAGGCAATATAATCACAATACTGACTATCTTATCACCATTTGTCATATAACGTAATCTAATCAGAAAGCCTCCATCCCACAGGATTCACAGGATTCACAGAATTCACAGTATTCTGGAGGCACTCAAGTGGAGGAGGTTATTCAAGCAATGAACCCCAGGAGGAGGTATTGTTGGGAGTCATCTTAGAATTCAGCTTACTAGGGCAATAATTAAGAATTAGGAAAAGAAGTATTCATTCTCTATAAGAGTATAAATAGATTCAAATCTTTCTGGACATAAAATTTGTACAAAAAATCTAGACTTTTTCATATTGTTTGATCAGTTAATTCCATATTTTGAAATGCATTCTAAAACAAAATGAGCAATGGTGTTCATCAAAGTATTTTGCATAGTAAATTACAAGACTGACTGACAACAGAACTTTTCAAGTACATGTGATTGATTTTGTAGATTTTTGTACCATACATACAATTAAAATAGTGTTATTTTAAATATTTGATAAATGCTAAAAAAAAAAAGCATAAAAAGTGTGTCCATATTAAACATGCAAAGGAATATTAGGAAGCAAATAAAACATATTGGTAAAGGGTTGTCTGTTTGATGGTGTTAATGATAATTTGTATTCTTTTCAGCTGTTTTCTAAATTTAAAAAGTTTTTAATATTACAAATTAATTTCTGTTGAAGCTGTTTTAATAAGTTAGTTTGGGTAATCCAAGTAATTGCATAAAATATAATTTACTATTGCTTAAAAATTAATTTGTTTGAAAAACACCAGGAATTGGCTTTTCACATTTTTGTACAGCACACACTTTATGAATATGTCAATTGCCAAAAATATTAATTTTAAGTTGTGGGGGTGATATCAAGGGCAAAATTCTTGGTAAATCATTATCAATGCTTTACTAACAGTTTGGACAACCTCTTAATGTCTAAACCTTCCTGAATTCCTTGATGTCCTCCAGGTTATAAGGATTCATCTTAGCAAATAAGAGATTTTTGCATGAAACAGACTCCCCCATCTGAATGACTTTTACTACACAGACTCCTACATCTGAGGAACTTTCTATTGATTTATGCTCTAAATATAAACGTTCTTTAGAAATTTTAAAAGTCAGTATTATGCCCTGGATATAAGGGATTAATTTATTCTAAACCAGTGCCTTAATTAAGAAGAGTTAAGTGTGAGAAAAAGCAGCATTTCTATAAGGTTTTTAGCCATTGTGGATTTCTGACATAATATTATAGAAATATATTATTGCAGACTTAAATTTGAGTTTTAATTATGGTTTATTAGGTATACTTTGAGCTTTAGTTGACCAGATGGATTATGATATTCTTTAAACTACTGAACAAAAAAATGGGAATATGCCTTGATGATAATACTTATTATCATGCCCTACATCTGCATTTCTAATTTGCTTTAATTATGTACATATACAATTTGGTCAATGTTTTGCATTTCAAAAATGCTTTCTAATTTCAAATGTATCTGATAGTTCATATGAGCAATTATGTATTTAAATGAGACAATCATTGTCTAATTGGAATATTTCAATTTCCTCTGAGATGTGCCAATTAAGTAGAATCCACTGTAAACCATAAAATCTCCAACAGAGAATTTATGGACTATCAACTAAACACAGCGGTTTTGAAGCAGCATAACCTAAAGTTCATTTCCCAAAATGACTTTCACCAGAGGGGTTGTTTTCAAATGCATAAATTGCACCTGAAGTAAAACATATATCATCTTTGGAGATTCTCCGTTTACCTCCACAGTTAGTGTTTAATGCTTTATACAAGCAAATGTAATGGAGTTAGGGTATTGGAATGGCAATCACTCCATCACATTTTTATTTAATATATTAAAAGCACTTTGCTAACTTCTGAAGGTGCCTCAGAAGTAATACAAGCTCTTGTCCTCATCTTCTATAAATACTCAATCCAGTCATGGAGATATCTAGATATCTATATATAGAATTTTTTCTATCCATGGCAGATTACGATTAACTGTGGAAATAACTCGTACAGGTTTTTAGTGATATTTGATTTCAGATAAGTTTGACCTTTGTATTTTCTTGTAAGATTGATTCATTGGGATCTCCACACAACCCTTCATCAAAGGTCTAATTTCACACGTAAAAATTAAGATCATTTAGAGTTTAATATAAAAGTAAAGGCTTTTAATTTAATATTTAAGTCTTTTAAAGGATAAAGAAAGTATATTTTACTTTTCTGTTTTTAAAAATGATATATATTGTTGTGGACATTTTAAAAGGTAGCAAAAAGCAAAAAAGAAAATAAAATCAGCCATGGCTCCACTCCAGGGATGGCCAAAAGAAAAAGGAAAAGATAAATAATAAAAAAAAAGAAATAAGGCTAACCAGGTTGTCAGAGGAGCCTGGATATTTTAATCTGTATTTCCCAAGAGGCAATAGTGTTTGCTCTAACACATTCATAAAACATGCCCATTGTCATTGCCAGTCTTCCCTGTCAGATTTTAGAACTTCTCTGTTTTTCTTTCTTCCACAAATTTCACTTTTTTCTCCCACATTGGGTAACATTACCTTCATTTTTATACATTTTTAAGTTAACGTGGACATTCTGCTTCTCATTTGAAATAGATGATTGCTTTCAAAAATATCTTTGACATTTTGGTCAAAAATTAGGTTAATACAAACATTTTACTTGACTGGGGACATATATCATTCTTGGATTTTATTTTGATTGCTCTATTTTGCTTTTAACATACTGAGATTTTTTACTAGAAATATATTGTAAAATAGTGATTTCTCATGTATAGAGCCTGTGTTTGGATCACATGTGACATTTTGATTTTTAAACTTTATAGTACATATTATAATAGTGTGACTTGATAAACTCAGTCATTGCTACTTGATAGTGACAGTTTATGTCTAGCATTATGACTTCATCCTAGTGGATCTTCTGCTACTAGTGTAAACATGTACATTTCTGAGGTCTATTCCCAGAAAGTCTAAATCTGTATTCCTGGAGTAGGTCCAATGAATTCAGATATGAACAAAATTCTGATGTCAGTGATCCAAGAGACCCTGATCTAGTCATGTGTAAGTAAATAAAAAAACAAAGACCTTCAAAAGCTACAATCTTTCTTGTCTTATTTATAGACACAGCATAACACAAAATTAAATTAATTTTAAGTAAAAGTGAATTATTTTCAGATTTTCTTCAACTTCAGAATAAGAAAACACTAGTTTTCTTAGATGGATGCCTCATTTATAGTTTCCACCCCAACTCTCCTCTCTGAGTTTAGAACTTCCATTTGCTTATATACAGTTGTATTAGTCTGCCAAAGGGGCACCGATGCAAAGTACCAGAAATCTGTTGGCTTTTATAAAGGGTAAGTATTTGGGGTAAAAGCTTACAGTTACCAGGCCCTAAACTAAAGAGTCCAACTCAAGGCTGCTTTGTCATCAAAGTCAGTTGCCGCATGTTGAAACTGATGGTTGCTGATCTCTGCCTGGTATCTCCTTCCTGGGCTTCTGATTCCTCTTTAGGCTCTTTGGGTCCAGTTTCTTCCCAATCTCAGCTTTAGGCCAGCATAAGGCTTGTCTCTCTGGGCTTCTTATATCAATCAGTCTCTGGCCAGGGCTCATTTCTTTCTGGGCCTTCTCATTTGCTCAGCTGCTCTGTTTTCTTCACAAGTCAGCTGTAAACTATCAAGCAAATGGCTCATTTCTCCCCAGGGCCCCAGGATCAGATATGACAGAGCTCTTCTTTCTTCCTGTGTGTGTCTTCTTGAGTGAGTGTCCATTTATATAACAGCCCACCAAACGGAGCAGGGACTCAACCTGAGTCATGACTTACTGACATGGTTGAATCAAAGCACTAATCTTAACAGATAATTTAATCAAGAGCCCCTCAACTGAATCCAATATAATCAAAGGGTATCACATCCAGAAGAATAGATTATTTTACAAACATATCTTTCTCTTTTTGGGAATCACAGAAATCTCAAATTGTCACAGCAGTAAACTACAAAATCAGACACAAGAGAATTCAAACAATATTACTAAGAACAGGCCTTGTGACTTTGCAAATTATTTGTGCAAATAGATACAAGATGGGGAAACAGTTAAGTAAATTAGTGACCTAGAAGTCATATATATGAAAATAAAATTATAAAACAGCTTCTTTCACATTTAAACTAGGAATTTATAAAATATCAATATAAGACTTGGTGAAAGTGGCCATTTTAGCTAAATTATGGATTTTATGAGTGGATCCGCTAATGTCTTTATCATATCTTTCAAAACCTCAAATTACTTACCCCACATGGATTCTCATCAATTCTTTAAAAATCTTTTTTAATTATGTCAGTCTGCTTTAAAATCTTTCTTCTCCTTTTGGCTCTCTCTATGCCTGGAATTACACATTTTTTCTTAGCTATATAAATCCAAGTTCTAGCTCAAATTCTCATTCTGCCATGTTTCTCTTAAGGTCTTTATGTTGTTTTGCCTTGTTTTTCTCCAGGAGACAAGTCTTACTGTGGCACTTGTATCAGTGGAAGTGTGGTATCTATGTATCCATGTACGTATGTATGTATGTAAGTATTATGTATCATATCTATCTATGTATCTATCTAACTAGAAATCTGAGTTCTAGCACCAGCTTGGCAACCTTCTAGAATTCCAGACTTTGCCTCATTTGCCCTCTTTCTTTTATTTGGACCACACATTGAGTTCATTAAGTGACTACAAGCCATGCAGTTAGTCTCATTCTTGTTTCAGAACCATTTATGGTTGGAGTTACTCTGGCTTCACTAAATTCCTTTGTTATTTAGAATCAAATCATTATTTATCTTAAACAAAATCTTTTTTAACCTTAATAAAAATTTACCCAGTTGGTAATTTTGCTTACTGCATAGGCACTGTAAAATGCAATATAAT
>JAQZBX010029674.1:0-27196 GCA_029593785.1 Cabassous unicinctus | reverse complement strand
CCTATATTAACCTGCCTCAACTCCCCTCTAAGAGTGTTCATGTGCTTATTCTTAAATGGGTGCTGAGGGTTAATGACCATTATTCTGTAGTTACTTCCTGCTGGCTAGGGCAGTGGTCCCTGCCTGACAGGGCATAAATTTCTCTGGCTATTCTATTGAGGTTGAGGGAAGACAAGGCCAGTAACGTGTTTGGAACAAGATGCAATCCCCACATGACTAATAAGGCATTGATTCTGTAAGAAGTAACATTAATTAGAATTTTGAAGATACATTGTCCTACAAAAAGGATAAAGAGGATGGTGATGAGCAGACCCAAAAAGGAACAGCCATGACACACTGGTCCACAAAAGTAAGAAAGGCCATGTGCCTTCAGAGACTACATCCTCCCGAAGTTGAGAGGAAACAGCATTCTTCCTTGAGTTCTTTTATGCTGTTGGTTAATTCTAGGGAGAGTTTGTGGTAGACCTGCTGAGTTTGGGTATAAATTGCCAATGCCAGTTCCCACAGCAGTGGTTATACTTAGAACATCTTGGAGAGGTAAGAAGAGAGGCACTACCCTAGTCATACACTCACAAAGACATTATTGGCAGTAACAGGACAGGCATATGGCAAGCAAAATAAAGACAGTTCTTAAGAGAGCCAGTCTTTTGTTTTATAGGCACTTTCATTAATTACTTAGAAAATGAATTAACTATACCAGGTCTTTTTCATGTTCAATTTCCCTCTGTATATGATCTAGAATAGAAGAGATATAAGTACAGTATTTAGTACTAATTGGTGCATCCATCAATACATAAGTTTCTCTTTGAACTGCAGTTAATAGATCTAAGCTCCAGATTTGCAATACCATACATTTTATGTCTCCAAAGGAGCAGGTGATAATGGCAATTGTGTTTAAAGTCTGCTTGCATCACTGTGGTAATCATTGTACCACATGGTATGATCTTCTCACAGCCAGCATACTGCAGCACCATTGACCTCAGAGAGAAGCTAGGAAGGTAGGCTTCAATATTTCACCAGCCTGGTGCATAGCACCCTTCAGCACTATGAAACAGAGCTAGTCTGGAGGTAATGTCCATCTGGCCAAATTGAGGCAATGCTGGTTGATGCAGGAGTCTGAAACTGCATCATACTCTCCATCTACTTCAGGAGCATGTTCAGAGTTGTAAAAGTTACTTTTATTGTTTTAGGGATCAGTGACTGACCTAGCCAATAACTCAAATGGAGAGTCAAAATGCAGTGTATGGAAGTTCTGGTTTAAATGTACAAGATAATTTGAAGATACTGAAGTTAATTGTATTAGTATGATGCAATTTCAGTTAAGGCAAGTGTAGACTAAAACAGAAGAGAGAAATTTACACTTACTTTGCTTGGGAAGAGACTTAAGAATCACCTAGATACAAAATTCCCAGTGTCTGTCCATGGCCAAAACCTCATGTAGGACCCTTCTGCTTTGTTCTTTCAGGAAAATCTCCAGGCAGCTGCTAAGTATGGAGCTAAGTGGTCCAGAGAAGCCCTGCCCATGACAAGTCATGAATTTGGGGTGCTCTTGGGGTTATAGCCCATTAGTTACCTCCTGACAAGGGGTAAAGCCCTGAAAAGGCTATTTAACTGGAAGGATTGGAATGTTACAAGGGAATAGGCAGGGAGCTAGGAATGGTCAGGAACCTTTGAATCTTAGTACATTTCCTCGTCCCTTTAAGAAGACATGGTCATGTGGTTTCTGGCCCTCAGATCTGTCTGTCTTCTGCTCTCTTACACAAGCTTAACTTGAATTCAGGGTCCCATACAGAACCCACTCTCAGCTATCCTGCAGCCACATGGTGTGGCACAAAAGATTAGCTTCTTTTTAGAGTATCAGGTGGCAGATTATCCTAATTTCTGAGAAGGCACCCCAGTAGGGAATCCCGATAGAGCCACCCATTAACCTAGGGGAGGATAAATGCATTCATCACTCTGATTGTCACCTCACCACTAGACATGACTGAATGGACTGCTCACTGAACCAGCATCCTGAAAACTGGGGTGCACTGCTCACTGTCCCCACAGTCTGGGGATTGGGAGCTTTATGTCCATGGGTATCCCCAGAGCCTTAGAGGTCTTGGGGCCATCTTGGTCTAGTTCACAGGCTGAACACTCATATTGGGCTCACCCTAGGAAAGGACCTGGCTAGGGACCTTTCTTTTGCCTACTTTTCAGAGGTCTTAAGAGTTAGCCATGGGCGAACTCATCTTATGGTGACTCCCAGGGTCCAAGTTCTGCAGTTAAACCCAACATTAAAATCCCATTAAAAAAACTAGAGACAAATTATTCTGGGACTTGCCAAAAAGTAGCTTCAGGGAGCTACCAATGGTGGGACTCATGCCTTGCTACCAAATACATTTTCAGTTTCTAAAGCATTCTAAAGCATCTCACAGACATCAACTGAGAAGAGCAGTAGTTGGAAGTTTAAAGGCATTTCTATTTAAAAAGAGCTAGCTAGTGGTCTAAGGTAATGACACAATGGGTGATAGCCATTCTGAACTCACAGAGAGGGCCAGGTAAACTCCTGCTCAACTTAGGTCACATGCCCAGTTAGGTCACAAGGACTTTTTCTCCTGTCACCCAGAACTTCCTTGGATCTACATGGCATGGAGGCTCACTCCTACCACCTCTATACAGGGAGCTAGAATTCTGGGCAGACTGAGTTTATGTCCTGTGGAAGCCTATCCAGGAACCCCTTTAAAATGGCAGGCTAAAATCACTGCTAATTAAAAAGAACTCACAGAGAGGGCCTGATAAACTCCCAGCAGACTCCTGTTTGACTTAGGCCACATATCCAGTCATTCTCAAGGGTGGTTTCACCCACCACCAGAATTCCTTGGATCTACATAGCATGGGGGCTTGCCCCTACCACCTCTGAAGAGAGAGCCAGAAGTCTGGGCAGACTGAGGTTTTGTCCTGTGAGAACCTATCCAAGAACCCTTTTAAAATGGCAGAACTAAAAGAGTGCACAGACAAACCTTAATTAAAACTCACCAGTCTCTTGTGGGGGAGGGGACCACTACTTGCTTTACTCTTTCCTGGCAATGGCTTGCCAAATGAAGCTAGGGAGGTGTTGGATTCCTCTAGGTTTATGGTTACGTTGCATAAAAGAATTTTAGAACATGCCAGTTGAGTTAGGCCAGTAAAATGAATTTATTGGGAAAGGAAAGAAAGAACAGAGCTTGCTAAGAAATGGGAAAGAAGGATGGAAATATGCACCTAGATTTGGTATGGGCTCTTCTAGGCAGAGAAATTCTCTTTCTTCTTTCTTTAATGTAAGCATTGAGGCCTATAAATTTCCCTCCCAGCAGTGCCTTTGCTGTGTCCCAGAGGTTTTAACATGTTATGTCCTCATTTTCATATCTCTCAAGATATTTGTGAAATTCTCTTGCAATTTCTTCTTTGACCCACTGACTATTTGAATGTATTTTTTCAACTCCATAAATTTATGAATTTACCCTTTTTCTGTCCGTTATTGCTTTCCAGCTTCATTCTGTTATGATCAGAAAAAATATTTTGTATAGTTCAAATCTTTTTCAATTTCCTGAGACTTGTCTTGTGACCCAACATATGGTCTATCTGGAAGAATGATCCATGTGTGCTTTTAAAGAATGTATATCCTGCCATTTTGGGGTGAAATGCTTTATAAATATCTGATTGACTAAGTATTTTCACCATATTATTCATGATCTCTATTTCTTTATTTATCCTCTGTCCAGATGTTCTGTCCAATACTGAGAGTAGTATATTGAAGTCTCCAACTATTATCGTAGAGACATCTATTTCTCCCTTCTGTTTTGCCACTGTGTGTCTCATGTATCTTGGGGCACTCAGTTTAGGTGCCTAAATGTTTAGTATATTAATATATAATGTCCTTCTCCACCCTTTATAACCATTGTGCATTTAAAATCTATTTGTCCAATATTGGTATCACTAATCTAGGTTTTTTGTTTCTTTTTTTTTTGCTTACTATTGTCATGGAATATCTTTTTCCACATTTTCACTTTTAACCTAGTTGTGTCCTTATGTCTAAGGTGAGATTCTTGTAGAGAACATATAGATGGCTTATATTTTTTATCTATTCTATCAGTGTATGTCTTTTGCTTGGAGAGTTGAAGCCATTAGCATTCAATGTTATTATTGGAAAGGCATTACTTACTTCATCCATTTTGTTCTTTGGCTATCTCTTGTCATATCTTACTTTTGTCTGTCTTTTTACCCTTTAATTTACCCTTCCTAATAATCTTTATTCCTACACTCTTCTCCAATTCTCTTGCCCTTGTTTTTCCTTTCAGGCTGCAGCACTCCCTTTAGTATCTTTTGTCATTCTGGTCTTTTGGTAACATATTATGAGTGTTTGTGAATATTTTGAACTCACCATCATTTTTGAAGGACAGCTTTTATGTATACATATATCTTGGGCAGCAATTTTTCTCTGTCAATTCCTTAAATATATCCTACCACTTTCTTCTTACCTCCATCATTTCTTATGATTGGTCATCACTTAATCTAATTGAGGTTCCCTGAAAGGGATGCATTTCTTTTCTTTTCCTGCTTTCACAATCTTCTCTTTATCTCTGATATTTGTCATTATGAATACTAGGTGTCTCAGGATATGTGTATTCAGATTTATTCTGTATTAAGTGCATTGTCCTTGGATATTGATGTTTTCTTCTGTCTTTCATAAGAGTTGAGAAGTTATTCATTATTTCCTCAAATATTCTTTCTATTCCTTTTCCATTCTCTTCTTCTAGGACACTGATTATGTGTATGTTTGTGCAGTTCTTGTCCTTCAATTTTATGTACCATTTTTCCATTCTCTTTTTCTGTTCTCCTGTCTTCCAGTTCAGATGTTCTGGCTACAGAATCACTAATCTGTCTTCAAGCAATTCGATTCTGCTCTTATGTTTCTCTAATATATTTTTAATCTTGTCCATCATGTTTTTCATTCACCTTACGCTCTGTTACTTTTCTTTGCAGACTTTCAAATTGTTCTTTATGCTCACCCATTGTCTTCTTAATTTCTTTTCTCTCTTTAGTCTCTCTAGTTTTCTTGCAATTCTTTGAATTGACTTAGGAGAGTAGTGCAATTATCACTGATTAACTGCCTTAAATCCTGTTTCTCTTCAAGACATTTGGTTTATTGCTTTGGCTGGGACATCTCTTCATGTCCTATTATGTCTTGTAATTTTTGGCTGACATCTAGGCATCTGAATATGTTGTTGAATTATTCTGATGGCCAATATCCTTCTTACCTTTCTTTTCACAGCTCTTCTTTGATATATGGTTCAACTCATTTTAAGTCTTTAAAATTGCCAAGCTTAATTTATCAAAATCATGCCAGGGATTCACTAATGGTGTGCAGATTTTCTTCCAGGAGTTAGAGTACAGAGAAACCCAAAAGCAGTTTTGTCCATGCAGTTTCCAGACTGGCAAGCAGATGGCACTTGTCACTATACAAGTGATCAAGGTGTTTCACTCTCCAATTTCCCACTTTCCTTTATTTTGATCTGATCAGAGCAGAAATTCAAGGCAGGCTCTGCTTGCTGAATTCACTGAAGAGAAGCTCCCTGACTCTCCCTTTTTCGTTGTAACAACTTACAGGGAGGAAGATGTCTGTTCCCCTCCTGGTTAGCTGTAGTAAGATTGTGGTTTCACCCTGGCCTAATACATTTGGGGTGTGCGAGGGAAGTCCTTCCCAGCCATTGTGGGGTTTGGTAACTCACATTTGTTGTTTTGTGTTGTCATCTCTCTAACCCTCAACCTCTTGGAATTTTGTAGCACTGTCCTGAAATGCTGGGCCCCAAAGCAGGTCCCTCGGAAAACATTTGGCTCTTACTCCATTGCTTTTGAGAGAGAGCTGAACCCTCCCAGCCAACTCTGACACCATCTTCCCAGAATGCTTCCTTTTATTTTTAATTCCAGTATTCCTCCAGAGAATTCAAACTCTTTGTACATACAGATCCAGTACATCTGGTTCCCTGTTTTATCTTCAGGACTTTGAATATTTCCTGTTACAAAGAATTAACTGTAAAATATTTACTGGGTTAATTAAGTAGTCTTTCAGTCATACTTCTCAATAGCCTTACCTCTTCATTTTCCATCATCATAAGAGGATTTTAACTTCTTAATTATCTTGAAAATCAAACAAGGTGAACAGGATGCATCTCATTGAATGAAATCCTCATTAAGTCTGGTATCTGCAGTCTGTGCAATCAGGGTTTTCTCCCTGGAGTGGATCATTCATTGGATTTATTAAATGTTTTCCCTATACAAAGGGAATATAAATAGAGGCTACATTTTCCCATAAATAAGCTAAACAGCCCAGAACTTTGGGAGAAGAGCAAAGTGTGGTTTGTCTCTTGAACTTGCTTCAGAATTTAATAGACCTCAAAGAGGCTTCTTATTTTTTGTTTACTTAGGAGTTCTTCAAATTATTCAGTGTGACCTGGCCTTTCCCCATTACCATTTATAAATACTGTCAATTTTCATACATTGATTCTATCAAAGTACTATCTTAAAATATTTAAATTTTATTCATGTGTGATTTTTACTTCTCCAGTTATTAAATTCTCTTATCAATTGAGGTCAACATTTTTCAATGAGTTGCAATTAATGGGTTTTTCCTCACCTCCTGCTTACTCCTCCAGGCACTTTGATATGGCTTACACGCTCTGCACTTACATGCACTGCCCTTGAGAATATACTTAAATCCATCTCAATGAAACTTCTAAAAACATCTTCACCTTACAAGAATCCTCATCAAGTTCCCTGACCACCTCCTTTTATCATTCATTTCTGTCCTGGTCTCCTAGGTCACAATACTCTCTTGAAATTTTCTGGCCCCACATTACATATTTTCAAGCTATTTCTGAAATATTAAGTGTTAAAACTCATTAGAACATACTCCCAGTCCTTACTTTATTTGTATCTTTCTACCTAGGTAATATTTTCCACTCCCTTGACTTATTTATCATCTAAGGTTATAGAACTTAAAAATTCCTCTCCAAATATCACACCTGAGTTCCAGACTTGAAAATATATTCTGCACTGAGATTCTCATTATCTTATCATCAGTAATATGGATGGACTCATCACCTTTTGAAAATCTTGCTCTTCTTTAATAATCCAAACCAGATTGAATGAAATTTCCTGTCACACAGTTGCTCAATAAAGAAACTTTGGTGTTATTCTTTAAAAATATTGGTATTTCTATGAGTGATTTCCTATCTCCAAAAATGAAATAAATCTAGATCATGTAACAAGCAACCTTTCATTTTTTCTTTTAAATTGTCTTTTCTTAAGTGGCTCTTAAAACCCATATAGCCAGATTGTATGTTTTATTTGCTAGAATGACTATGCTTTTGTGCAAGCTTAGCTCAGAGGTGTCTTCCAACATATACACATTTATTTTTTAAAAAAAGAATCACTTCCTTGAAAAATATCACATAGAATTGACAGTGATCAGAAGGATCTGAGGGCTTGGTGCTTGGCATAACATAATAGACACACTGAATTAGGCTAGGAAGGAAACGTGGCTTCATTGGCTAGTGGCAGACAGGAAATCTAACCAATCTCAAACTGACCTCCTTGTTGAGGGGTTCTCTTGCAGTTTTTATACAGGTTCGCAACAGAGAAAGTTATTCATTAATTTGAGCTCTCTGTGAATGGGCTGGGAAGTTTCTCTAGTGTTTTTATCTTTTTGACATCAAAATACATAATAATCTTGTATTCTCTAATTCTCATGGTGATGAAGATAATAGAGTGAATGAAGCATTAGAAATTTACATTTTTTTCTTTACAAAAATGAACTAACATTTATGGTTAATATCAAATTAGACAGCTCTATTGTGCTTTCCTATAGACACTTTATGTTTACCCTATGGTGTTTAGTAGGTTTCACATACATTATGCTATAATCTTGCTATAGAAACTAGGCTGGAAACACATAACGCTATGTAAGAAAACCATGAAAATGGGATAATTGATTACCTAAAATGCATGATACAAAGTAATGAAATGCAATTGTTTTAATTTCAGTAGAGTGAATTTAAAAAGTGACAAAATATGTATTTATATATAAGTACCTGTGCCTAAAATGGAAATACATCACTTCATTTCTTTACAGAAATAATTTATTCTTCTATTTTTCAAGATATATCTGAATAATTTTGTAATCAACTCATGATTGATACTAACTGGAGAAATAATTAGTACTAGGCAAGGTGAGATCACAGTCAAGGGATGACTTCTAACCTGCACACTTTTTCAAAAGGGCTTTGATTCAAGCCTGCTCTGGGGAATCTAAAATGAAAAATAAAGATTGTGAGAGAAAAACAGAAAGTTACTGCTCTCAATTTCTTTCCTTAATTGGTTTATCTTAAAAAGTAATAAGTGGAAATGACTGACAAAAATTATCTGTGAATGCTTCCGATTCTGTTCTTTTGTTCCTGTTTTGCTTTAGTGTTTTTGCTCTCTTAATGTCATGGTTTTCTGGTGCTGCTAGTAGGTTTTAATTTGTGCATTAAAAACAATGGCCAGTGAGTACTGATTAAGATTACCAGGTTGATAACATTGCTTGCTCTTTAATATGTCTTGAGGATTAAAAAACAAAAAAATATATATGTATATTGGTCTCCTAATACGTGCTAGAAGTGACAATATTTTTTTTTTTTTTGAGAAATGTGACATTACCTTCTTTTTCATAAAGATCCATATTTATGGGAACCACTCATCTGGAGATGGATTATAGAACCATATGTTACAAACTGGATATTCTGATAGAAATCAATACATAGTGCTTTATTATATTCAATAGGTCTAGTGTCTTAAAATATAGAATGTAGCTGTGATTACACTAATGCATTTAAAAGGTCATAAAGGAAAAATATTTTCTGGAGCAGGTTCTTTGATAGTGCCAGTGATTATTAAGTGCTACTAAAATAGTAAGTTATGTTAAATTTAAAAATAAACTTAATGTACTGTTAAAGCATATACAAGAATACATTGATAATAATTTTAGTTTAAAAGATTCTTTAAAACCCAAATTATTCATAGGAAAATCAACAATAAAACTTAATCATTACTTTTGGGAACCCCTAATATTTGGAAGTTTGAATGTAGATCTGACATAATGAGACCTATACTGGGTAGTCTTTTCCTTGCTTGACAATAAAATATGCACATTCTAGAATAATTAAAATTTTCCTTGCATATTTTTTCAGCACACTTATTTCTATTTATATAGAGTCACATGGATGTCTGAGAAAATATTTGTAGATTTCACTTCTCATATATACAAATTAGTAAGAATCTTCTTGGTATAGGTACTTTAGAGTACTTACCCAGGACAACCAAAATCCATAAAAGCATGGGATGTATTTGAAAAAGCAGGAAAGTTGGTTTTGAGAGTTTTAGAAGGAAGTGAATGATACAAGGTGTGCCTTGAGTAGATTAACATCTGAGTTTATCAAGATGTTTCTTTTGAATTATAGGACTGATGATGCTATCAACTACATAAAAAGAGAGTTTGTCTTCAAAATGGTGCTTTTTGTACAGAGAAAGAAGCTCTGAACTATACATGCTGTGAAAACAATCTCATTAAGACTTGGGTTCCTTGCATTCTCAGTCCATTTATATTCTCATGACTAAGGGAGAGAATTTTCATCAGGTTGGAGAGTCTCAATTTATTTTAAAAATGATTTTAATGAGAATGCATTATTTAATTTGAGTTCAGGCAGTTGGGCCCAGGGCATGTAAGGTCAGGTTAACTTGTGAATACACGATATTTCTGGAGATATAATTATTTGGTCATTTTCAAAGGGAAACTTATTTAATCTATTACCATTCAAGGAAGGGCTTATGCAGTTAGACCAGGGGGAGAGACCAAATATGAACAAACAAACAAATAAATGTACAATGAAAAATTATATGAGTGACCTGAAGGAATAGTACAATTGTAATATAGGATATTGGAAGGGAAAACAATACCTTAGATTGGGGTCAATGAGGAGATCTCCAAGGAAATCACACAACAGAGACTGAAGGTATATGAGTATGATGTGGGCAAGTGCTTGAGGGGATTTCTGTGAAATGAAGGATGGTTATATTGTTCAGTGCTGAAATAATAGCTAACATGAATGTATTTGAGTTTTTCTGAGTGATGAATTCTTATTCAATCTTTGGATGCCTGAAGGAGTCCTAATTTAAAATTGCTTAATTTGAAGGAAAATATTTTGTTAAAGTGGCAAACCTGATTACATTAATCTTGATTGACATCTATGTTAATCAGAGAATAAGCTGTAGAGGAAGAGATATTATTTTAGATTTCTGGGATCATGGTGGTGGAAATGTCTTGAGAAACATTTGATTTTTTATGCCTTTATCTATCAAAATTGAGACGTACACTGTCATTTTAGAACCAATAGTTGAATAAACTGAAGGAATTGTTTAGATATGTGAGATTGTCATGATAGTGTATAAAAATGGGAGAAAGGGGGCTGCAATTCATCTTTGAGATGTTCTAATAATATTGTTTGAGTAATGTCATGCAGAACACAAGAGGAAGGAGTGACTAGAAAAACTTGAATACACTCAAGAGACTGAGATGTCCAAGTAGTCTAAGAAAAAGAAAGTTCCCAAAAGGTCCAATTTATCTTTACTTTCAAGTTATAGGCTGAAGCAAACAAACTTTATTTATTCCTTGAGAGCATATTGGAGATGGTAGCATGATTTACTTAAGAGGAAGTCTGCGATGTTATCAACTCATCATTTAAAGCTGTGTGAGAAAAGGATAAATGTGCTCATGTAGATTGATTGTGAAAGAAGGAAAAGATCAGGCACAAGAGATTAAGTAGGCATTAGGGCATTTGAGTTCATAAAGAAGAAAATTTATAAAGATAAATGATGAGGTGATTGATTGTGATAGGACAGATTTCAAAAAGAAACAGGAAAGACAAGAATTCAGTTGGAGACATCCAACTTAATCAGGTGACAAGCCTCTTCAATGAAAAAGAAGGAGTAACTAATGGGTATGAATGCAGGAATAACTAGACATTATGGTGTTAAGTTGAGGTGATATTTTAAAAATTACATCATTCATCTGGTTATTATGATATTAATCTCACCTGGTAAAAGTAATGTGAAATGTGAGAATATGTGGTATTCAAACTATGGTACTTGTAGTAATTAGGAAATGGAAGAATAACTCAATTATCAAGATGTAGATTTTTTCCTAGATATATTTGAAAGCACTAGGAGTTATGATTCTATTTTTACTCATAAAGCAAGATCTTAGTAATATGCTGTGTCACATGCAGTAATAAACATGATAGGAAATTAGAATCACCTCCTATGTGGACAGATGTGGAAAATAGTAAGATATTTATTGACACATAGGGTAAATGCAATTCTCAGAAAACATATGCTGAAATATATATGCCTGGAATATATCTGGCAGTGAATATTACATGAGGTGGAAGCTAATGTCTGGAAAGTGGGTTCAAAGCAATGGAGGTTTCCTTGTGAAAGGAGAACGTGTGCATGGATTTAATTGTAACAAACTATGAGAAGAGGAAGTTTTGACAACAGAGTGAGGATCTGGTTATTTAAATGAGAGGTGACATTCCATGTAATACCTATGTTTGCCATGTAACCCTTAAGATATTTGAAATTGTGATCTAGGAAGAAAAGATTTTAATCTAGCTGTGTCTTTTCTCACCACACATGTTTGTCATATTACTTCAGCTCTCTGAACTTCTGTTTGGGACATTTTTAAAATGAATGAATTAATCTTTATCAGATAGGTTCCTGAGAATATGAAATTACTAAAAATATGTAATTCTCCAAATGTTGAATCCAATCATTTTCTTCTGGACTTGAGGTACAAATGGCTAAGTTAATCCTAGATCTGTTCAATCTCATAATAGTATATATTCTTTACTTTCTTTTACTTTTAATAATATGTATTCCTAAGTTTCTTTGTTGATTTCCAAATATAGTGGGATGAGATATAGAACTCAGTTTTGAGGAAGTTGCATTGTTAGACATCACATATGGAAGAACTAAGATATTTTAGGACAAAACATCAAGTAGAGCAGAAAGGGAGTGAGAGACCAGAAGACAGAAATGCATGTGAGAAAACAAATGCTATTGCAAAAACAGGTAATAACTGAGTAATTGCTGTCTGCTTGCTCTTGTGGTGATTACCCAATTCCAGATGTGATTTTGTTCAGGGGTTCCTATGTTTTTGAATCAAGGATGAATTAAAGATCTCTGAACATCATTGGATAATTAATAAATATAATTCATGGATTTTCATTTCTTTCCTGTAAAATGAAGGCAATATCATCTTTATTACCCAGAGAAGACAAGATCTCCAGCATCTTGAGTCTGAGAAAGGGGAGTTCTCCCCTTATTTCTCCTGAGCACATCTCATGTTCCTTTTGTTTATTGGACTGGGGATACTCCTGGGTGACGTGTTTGGCAGTTGTGACAAGTGGGACTGAAAGTTAGGACATGAATCCTAAGATTCTTTCTCCATTCTAAGATTTGCCCACCATCTGCTTGTCTTGCTGTGAGTGAAAATCCAGAGGAAGATAGATGCCAGGTAAAGTATTGTCAATGCAAATCACAGGTGAGTAAGGAATCCTTTAACTGAAATTCCACCTCTGTTGTGGGCAGATGGGAAGATTTCACCTATTGGTGTGGATATTCCAAGTGTATTCAGGAGTTATTCAAGTATCTTAGCTTCAATTAAGTTTATACAGGACTCTAATAATTATGGTAAGTTAGGGACTGAGCAATGATTAATCTTCCAAGGTAACTGCAAGAGTTGGTTCAAGCTTCCAAAAAGACTGTATTCTCTGAAAAGATGACAGACGTTTTCTTTTTCTCACATATCCCATGGCATCCTTGGATAAATAATGAATTCATGGATCATGTTCATGCCTGAGAGTAGCCCTGGCATATAATGAACAAAGATAACAGAGATGTCCAGCTACAAGTTTATAGTCATAAGAGCAAGTGGAGAAGTTTATAGTCATAAGAGAGGCTGAGTTTTCAGCTGTGGAGTCAATCCAACATTGAAGGCACTGTGGTGTAAGGGTAGGCATATTTGCCAGAAGCACGAGAAGGTTAGTAAATTAAATGAAATGAGGAATAATTTATTTATTTTCCCCAAATTTAATTTTCTTAAAATGTTGATGGAATATATTTGCACATTTTGAAATATTTATAAAAAGAAAACTAAAATTCACCTTACCACTGTAGTTCAAATCTCCCAACATCAATTTTCTAAACAAAATTTATTCAAATTTTATAGATGGATGCAATGTATTGGAATTGTTTTTTCCTTCATTGCAGCTGTGGTTTCAAGAGCTATATAATTGGTAGAATAAAAATTTTTGGTGTGAAAATTCCTGAAGATTTGGAGAGACAAGAAGCAATGAACAGGATTCTTTTAATCTTTCACACACAGATGAGATGAAGATAAAATTGAGACAATGAAAATGTATTCATAGACCCTGGAAAAAAAATTGATATTGTGAAGTCTCCTTCTACAGGAATGCTCAGTCTAAAACCATGTTTCTTCAGTACAACTGTCTCAGGTGTCCCTGGCTCATGACCCTGAACCATCTGTATTTATACATTAAAATGAATATCTGTGTTATGTAATGCTGAGAAAAGCAGGACTTACTGATTTGATACCTATTCAGTTTAGCAGAATTCTGGATATTTCTTCAAGTTTCCCTGCCATTTTAGTGAATGATAGACATTTGAATTGAATTTAGACAGAAAAAAATTCACACATTCACTTGCAATTGTCAAAATGCATAACATATTCTTAAATGATTTTATAAATGAGAGGAAAAAAAGTTCATCTGTATAGGGGAATAAACTAACCATACTCATTTTTTAAAATAAAATATCATGGATATTGCTTGTCTTATAAGAAATCTGTAAATTAACTTAGAATTTTTTGGAAAGATTGATTTAGTTTTGAATGCTTGAATGAAAGCTTTATAATCAGAATAAAGAAGGCATAATTACAAGTCTATTGGGAAATTTCCAGGTTTATATAACATCTTGTGTCATGTGAATTTCTTTCACCATGGGGTATTACATATTCAGAGTGTGCATGTTTCTGTGAATGCATTTGAAAGGCAGATGACAATTCAGCATTGCTAATGATGTTACTGGAAGCCCATACACATTTTGTGTTTTTTGTGTACAGTTTCTGCTTCTTTAGTGCTATTTTATACATCACATTCAGGGCATTAGTTATGATAGTGCTGTGTGAACACAAATTTCTGTGATGTTTTAGGAATATATGACCTTCAAGGATGTGGCTTTAGACTTTACCCAGGAAGAGTGGGACCTGTTACACACATCACAGGAAAAGTTGTTCAGAGAAGTGATGTTGGAGAATGTCAATAAACTGGTCTCAGTAGGTGAGACTCTCAAAATTTTTCTACCATTTATATCTATCTCTTATCTATCTAGCATCTGTCTAACCTATCTACCTATATATTTATAATAAATATTCTTCCATTTATTTATTCAAATATCAGCTTCTCCATATTGTATAATCTTTATTTTCTCTTATATTTTTATATTTTATAATTTTAATACATTTATATTGTTATAAAAAATAAAATTGCCTGTTAATATTTCCTCATTTTTAATGTACATCTAGTTCACCCCAATCAAATTTAATCTTCTTGACTACAACTTAATGTCTTGCTTATTCTGAGAACTCAATGAATACCTTTTGAATGGAGAAGTAATTCACTATGGTGAAATAAATATTCTGATCCAAGGGCTATGCTAAGGCTTCAGAATATAGTAGTAAAAACATTGCATATGTCCTTTTCCATATAGAAATTAGATCATTCTTCTGGGATTAATGTTAATTGGATTATTGCTGAACATAATATTCAATCACTTTGGAAACATAGATTTCTCCCCATTTAGACTATAGATGACACTGAAGTCTCTCTTAGTACAAGTGCATGGGTAACAATAACAAGTGGTCCTCATTGAAATGGGCCAAAGGTCAAGGGTTACAATTTCTGTTGAAATATTATCAATAATCTGAGTTCTAGGTTTTCTTGAATTACTGACCTTCAATGCTTACCTTATTCTTTCGTAACGTGCCATGTACATCATGATCATACTCTGTTACTATCAGAATTCAAAATCCAGGTAACATTTTTTCATACAAACAGGATATCAAGTCTGCAAAACACATGTGCTTTCCCAGCTGGAACTATAAGAAGTGTGGAGAGAAGGAATAGGGTTTCCTCAATACCAGATTTCAAGTGAGTTTTAAGGAACTGTGCATCAGAAGACAGGTCTTATGATATAGTAAGTATGTGATTGAGTATTTTAATGTCAGGAGTCCTTAAGTAAATTATGATTTCTTTAGGTTTACTTATATGAGTTATTATTTCTAAAATGTAACTGTGGATATTGGGGAAATTTAAGTCACATGTGTTTATTCCATATACTTCTCAAGGTTTATCAAGTGTCACTGGCATTGTGAAAGGAATATTCAGTTGTTTTTGCAAGGAAATCTTTACATGATCCTTGTCCTGGTCCTATTCTTGGAATATTTTCCCTCTTTTTTTTACCTCCCTGACATCCCAATTTCTTTGTTTTCATATTCCATGCCTGAAAAGCTTTTCTGATTGAAATGTCCTTTACTGTTTTCTTTTCCCTAAAGTATTCATTAATTTGATATTCTTTCCTAGCTAATTGTGAATGTGGGAAACTTACTAAAAGAGATACTTGGAATATTCCAAAATTTTTGTCCTTCTAATTGCTATTCTAACAATTTATTTTGTTTTTATTTAAATTACTACAGGCAGGAAAAGTACGTTTAAAACATGTGTAATGATAGAAACGGTAGACAACCATCCTACCTGTAGGAAAGACACTTCTAAAATCATGGCATTGGTAAGCTTAATTTTGTGAACCTTAGTATTACAAATAGATGCCTATTGATGGTATGAGTTAGGTATTCAGTAAAATCATGAAATTGTAATTAATATTGGAATTAAGTGCTAATCCAGCAAAAATCTGTGATAGATTGAATTAAGGTAAAAATTAACTTAAACACAAACTATTATCTGAGTCCATATAAAAAATGAATTGCTTACATGTGTTTTGCATACATAATCTTTGAAATATCATGAAGCTCAAAAGTAATCAAATACTTCTGTAATTAGATTGTCATAATAAAGAATATCTCTGTGTATGGAGTAGAATAATATGTATATGAAACCAATATGGCAAGTATTTTAATTAGAGACTATCACTAGTGAATTAGTCTAGGTTTCATACACAAGGAATGAAAAAATTCATTGTTTTGGGCAAATGTTTTACAGTCTCACATCTCATTTCCCACCACAGAGATCTCACACCCAAAATAATTCCTTTAAATGTGATTATTTGCAAGAAGATTCATCTCACACATCCACAGTGAACCAACATGCATTCATTCACATGACAAAGAAATTCTATTTCAGAAAACCACCTCCAACTGTCCTCAGTGATCATTCATCTTTGAATCAACATAAGGATATTCACCCCAGAAGTAAATCATCTGAATTTTCTCAAAGTGCAAGCATTGTATGTAATGCTATAACCTCAGAAAATACAATGGAATTCCCATTGGAGAGAAACCCTATGAATGTCATCTATGTGGGAAAACCTTCAGTCAATATGCTCATCTTAAAGTACATGAGAGAACTCACACTGGAGAAACCCCATGAATGCCATCTATGTGGGAAAACCTTCAGTCAATCCTCTACCCTAAAAGAACATCAGAGAACTAGCACTGGAGAGAAACCATATGAATGTCATCTTTGTGGGAAAGTCTTCAGTCACTCTTCTTCCCTAAAACAACATGAGAAAACTCACATTGGAGAGAAAGCCCATGTATGCCATCTATGTGGGAGAGCCTTCAGTCAATATACTGATCTTAAAGTACATAAGAGAACTCACAATGGAGAGAAATCCTATGAATGTCATGTTTGTGGGAAACTTTCAGTCAATCCTCTACCTTAAAAGAACATCAGAGAACTCACACTGGAGAGAAAGCCCATGAATGTCATCTTTGTCGGAAAGCCTTCATTCACTCCTCTTCCCTAAAACAACACGAGGAAACTCACATGGGAGAGAAACAGTATGAATGTCTTCTATGCGGGAAAACTTTCAGTTGACATCCCCATATTCAATGACATGAGAGAACTGACACTGCAGAGAAATACTATGAATGCAGTACTTTTGTGAAAGGCTTCTTCCATCTCTCTTCCATTAAAAAACATGAAAGAACTCACACTGGAGATAAACCATATAGATATCATCAGTGTGGCAAGGCATTCAGTAATTATTCTAATCTTAGATGACATGAAACAACTCAAACTGGAAAAGAGTCCTATGAGTTTCATCAGTGTGGGAAGCTTTCAGTCAATAATCCCATCTTTTACAACATGAGAGAACTCACATTGGAGAGAAACACTATAACTGTCATTTATGTATGAAAAACTTCAGTCAATTTTCTAATCTTAAACAGCATGAGACAACTCACACTGTAGAAAAATTGCATGAATGTTTTCTAGGAAGGAAATCTTTCACCTGTATTTCTGCCCTCAGGCAATATTAAAGAATTCATGCTTGACAGAAACCATAATATCATATGTATGGGAAAACCTTAATTTTTCTGACCATAGACAATTGTAGATTATGCAAATGGAGAGAATCCATATGAATGCTAACAATTTGAGATAGCCATCAGTCAATATTCTTATTTTAAATGTAACAACTCACACTATAAATGTTTTGCATATTTAAGAGACTTCAGCCATAGATTTAACCTTTAAACATACCAGAGAACTCACATTCTGAAGAAACACCGTTCTTTATGTGTTCAGCAATTCCTGTCATCATCCATACTTCTTTAGATAATTTAAAACATTCTTACTCGTGAAAATCCATATACATGTTATGTAGCAAAGACCTTAATAGATTAGTAATATACTATGTGAGAAAAGGCCTAATGTAAATTTAATGGAATGGGAAAGGCCTCTTCTATGACTCTAATAAGCTAATCATAAAAATCACATGTGAGGAATTCTACACCTGTATTCAATGTGGGATTGTCTTAATTCCAATTTATCATCTAAATTAAATGAGTGAACCCCAAAAGAGTGAAATACTAGGTCTGTAATCACTGTGCTTAATGGGCTAAAGGAAACTCAGTTTAAGAATAGTAACAAAAGATTAAATAAGAGGAAGAAGACTTCATTAGAAGGATGAAAATCCTTAAGGGATTTCCAGAAAAATCATTTTAGAGAATGCAATGAAAAATCATGGGAAATCATTTATTCAGAGATTGGGAGGTTATATGCATCAGTAATTTTGTTTCTCTGATGGATATTGTCTGAGGAGTTTGGGTAAATGATTGGGTATCTGATGGATGATTTTGTGAATATCAACTGGAAATTTTATAGGTTTGGGGGTAGGAAAATGTGTGAATCTGTGATTTTGGAATCTTTCCCACAGAAATGAATATAGTTCTCTCGTTGCCTATCCTGGATCAGTGATTAAATATTTGAATGGGAGGGACAGATATGGTCACTTTGTTCCTAATATTGGATAAAACAATACTTCATCTCTGTGACTAGAATCTTTTCAGTGGGTGTGAGAATCATGCACACAGTAGTTCACTGTGCCAGGCAGAGGTCCAGATCATTCCCACTTCCCATTGCTATTTTCCCAGTAGGAAGTATCCAGGAAAAATGCACTGCAACAATCATCTTGTTAATAAAATATCTAATAGATTCCAAAGCCTTCCATACCCTTAGGCAATGCCATTATGATGGTTGATATTTGGAAATCCTGTCCATGACATTAATTATTAAAACATTATGAACCAGAGCATGCAAATATAGAAACTTTGTAGCTAAGTTTTTTAAAAACAAATCAATTCTATTGATGCATATTAGTAAAGAATACAATCCATCCAAAGTGTTTTGTCAATGGTATTTGGCATAATCACATAGTTGTGTCTTCATCACTTCAATCATTATTAGGAAACTTTCATTATTTCAATAATTATAATAAAGAACAGAAAAACAAACAAAAATTCATAGCCTCTCAATCTCTCTATAATTCTCTTGATGTACATAGCTTCTCTTGTTGGCTCTTCTTGCATATTTATTTATTTTAAAGAAGTTTAATTGAGATATATACACAATCCCTACAATCTATCCTAAGTGTATATCAATAGGTCTTTGTACAATCAAAAGGTTGTGCATTCAACATCAAACTAGTTTTAGAAAAATTTCTTTATTCCTTAGAGAAAAACTCATGGAAACAGATGTGTCTCAAGTGACTGGACTTCCACCTACCATATAGGAGATCCAGGGTTTGATTCCCAAGGCCTCCTGGTGAAAGGCAAGCTGAACTGTGTGGCAAGCTGGTCCATGCAGCATTCTGGCCGACACAGGAGAGCTGACCCATGTAGGAGTGCTGGCCCACATGGAGAGCTGGCACAGCAAGATGATGCAACAAAAAGAGACAGAGAGGAGAGACAATAAGAGACACAGCAGACCAGGGAGCTGGTGTGGCATGAGATTGAACACATTTCTCCCACTCTGGAAGGTCGCAAGATTGGTGTCTGGTGTTGCCTAAAGAGAAGACAAGCAGACACAGAAGAATGCTCAGAAAGTAAACAGTAAATACAAAACAATGAGGGAGGGAAAAATAAATAATTAAATTTAAAAAAAATTCCATTAGAAGGATCTGAAAATAAAATTAAAAAGAAAAGGAAAAGGAAAGACTCCTCACCTCTTAGCAGTCACTTCAAAATCTGTGTATCCTGTCACAACCCTACATTACTAATCTAATTTCATCTTTATAAATTGATTTATATTTGCCTATTAAATAAATGGAATCAAACAAATTTGAATTTATTTTTGTATATAGTGTGATAGAATAGTCTACCTATTTTTTGTTATTCTTTTTAAAGTTATTTTTTAAAAATACTTAGATCACAGAAATGTTACATGAAAAATGTAGGGGATTACCGTATGTTTCACTCCCACCCACTCCCACACATTCCCACATTAACATCATTCACTTGTGTGTACATTTGTTATATTTGATGAACATAGATTGGAGCATTACTACTACATGTTCATTATAGTTTACATTATAGTTTAAACTCTCCCCAACACAATTGTGTAAGTTATGATAAGATATATAACGGCCTATATCTTTCATTGCAATGTCATTAAGGACAATTCCAATGTCTCAAAAATGTCCCCATATTACACCTATTTTTCCCTCCACCATCATTCATTCCCCAGTACTGAGGATTCTGGGCTGTTGATGCCCACTCCACCTATAATTGAGAGGGGACTTAGGTCCCATCAGGCAGATAGATGAAACTATCTTGCTTGCAGTTGTACATTCTCTCTTCTTTAGGATGGTTATTGTCTATCCTTGTTAGTTGTCCTGGGTGAGTCCAATAAACTGGTGAGTAGATGTTGAAACTCTGTTGATATTCAGGAATGAACTGGCAGATTGAAAGCCCAAAGATTTAAGTCTCTTGGACAAAAGCTATCAACTCTAGTACTAACTATTGTTTCAAATAGAAGGGGCAGAAGAGTCATGTGTAGGGAAACCTCAACTGTGTCCAACTCTGTCACACTGGGGAGCATAAATCTCAAAGTCAGGCCCATTGGCAGGGAAACAAACTCTTGGGCTGTCTGCCCTGCCCATAGTTTATGGATTTCTCCTGAGCCCTCAATAACCCCACTATTCGAGGGCATAGCTACTGTGACAGTCAATGGGATTCTGCTGAGATGTGCATGAGTGTAACCTCTGGGATGACCTCTGAACACAATTTGAAGTCTGTTAGCCATATAAACTCATTTGTATTTACCATTTCCTCCTGTTTTTCTATGTCTTTTTCCAGTTGCATTGCTAGTTGGTACTTGATTCCCTTGGTGCCAGGGAGGCTCATCCCCAGGAGTCATGTCCCATGCCAGTGGGAAACTAATGCATTTATATGTTGAGTTTGACTTAGAGAGAGGTCACATTTGAGCAACAAGGAGGCACTCAAAAGGTAACACTTAGGCAACCTAGAATACTAGGCTAACTTTCTATTTCAAAAGAAAAGGTTCAGAAGTACAGTCACCAATATCATGGGCCCATCAATGGTCCATCCTACTTTACTAGTCAATGCCCTTGTACTTAGGGGGTCCTTGCTGTTCCATTAGTGAAAGTGGCAGAACTCACCCAGATGGGAATTGGGTATTCTTTCAGTTATTGTGTGGATTTCCACCCACCATGACAATGCACCATGAACATTGGAACTCATTCATATACATTATAAGTATGCACCAGGTGAAATTCCTCCCATGCATCCCACATCATTGGCACCCTGCACCAATGACCCTCCCCTGCCACAGTTGCAACAATTCTGTTATCCAAAAATTCATTAAAAATGAAGCCAACATAACTGAATAAAATTAATGAGAAAATGAAATAATAATGGTAGCTTTAAAAATGGCAAAAACACAAAAAATTAAAAAGAATTTGAAATAATAAAGAAACAATAAAAAATAAAATTTAAAAGTTTGGCATTATGACTTTCACCAGGGTAAGATCTATTTTCTTGTATGTAGTGACATTTCTTCCATTTATATGCCCTGTGTTTTTTTTTGTTTGTTTGTTTGTTTTTTTAATTTTATCTTCAAAGAAGCTTTAGGTAACAGAAAAGTCACATAGAGAATATTGGGGATTCCCATATACTCAAACTCCTCCCCTTTTTCACTTTCCCCTATTAATAACATTTTACATGTGGATGGTACATTTGTTACGATTGCGGTACAAATATTGAAACATTGCTGCTAATCATGGTCAATGATTTACATTATGGTTTACATTTTGAAACTTACAATTTTATAAATTTTAATGAAATTTAACATGGACTGAATCCATAATTGGAAGAGCATGGAGAGCAATTCCAATGCCCCCCAAATGCCCCATGTCCCATCTGTTCTATTCCTCCCTTTTCCCCCGTCGGAACCCAAAGCAAACATCAAGCTTCACACTTTGAAGTACAAGATTCACAGTTACTTTCAATAATATTGAGGGCTTATCATCCTGGCCTGTCCTCCCCATTAGGCACTGCCTATGCTCACAAGAGACTCCTGCCCCTCTATTTGAAAACAGAACAGGACTCCCCAGGATGGCAGTCCAACACTTTACCATTCATTGTGTGGGCCTCCACCAACTGATAAAAATGCACTAAGAGGGGATGAATACTCACATACTCCATAGAAGCCTACTTGAGGTGCACCCTGTCCCACATGTCTCCCACATCTAACACCCTAAATCAGTAACCCTCCCCTGCCATATTATCCAAATAAATATTCCCAACATAATAGTTTAAACCACATATCTGCAAAACCCCACAGTTCATCTACTCTCTCCTGCAACCCTCTTCCCATTTCCATTTACAGTGTAAACACCCACACCATAAAACCCTAACAAGCCAGCACTGCTCAACCTAATAGTATCACCACACCACTGTCATGCCCATCCACTGTACAACTAAACCCTTCCATCTTATCACAGATTTTGCTCATATGGGTATTGGCTCACAACCCTGTATTCCCTATCTGTCTGTAAAATTATCCTCCATACTTTAACTTTGTGAGTCTCTTCAACTTGCTTATTTCATGTCAGTAAGGTCATATAATAAATATCCATCACTGCCTGGCTTGCTTCACTGAACATAAGGTCTTCAGGGATCATCCATATTACCCCATGTGTTAATACTGCATTCCTTCTTACAGCTGAGTAATATTATAATATATTGTATGTATATACCAGAGTTTGTTTATCCATTCATCTTTTGATGAATATTTTAGTTCTTTTCAACTTTTGGAAATAGTGAATAATTCCACTATGAACATTGGTTTGCATATATCTGTTCATGTCCCTGCTTCCAATTCTTCTGATTATATACCCAGCAGTGGGTTTCCAGGTCATATGGCAGTTCAATAGCTTCCTGAGAAACTGCCAGACTGTCCTCCGGAATGGTTGCATTAATCTGCACTCCCACCAGCAGTGGATAAGTGTTCCTATTCCTCCACATCCTCTCCAACATTTGTAGTACTAAGTTTTTTTAAAAGCCACTAGTCTATTGGGTGTCAGATGATATTTCATTGAAGTTTTGATTTGCATTTCCCTAATAGCTACTGATGTTGAGCATCTTTTCATGTGACTTTTAGCAATTTTTATTTTTCTCTGGAGAAGTGTCTCTTCAAAAAAACCATTTTTTAAATGAGTTGCTGGGTTTTTTATTTTATTTTTGAAGTGTAGGATTTCTTTAAATATGCTGGGAATTAGGCCCCTATGAGATATATGTTTACCAAATATTTTCTGCCATTCAAAGGGCTATTTTTTAACTTTCTTGACAAAATCCTTTGAGGTGGAAAGTTTTAAATTATAAGGAGGTCTTATTTATCTATGTTTACTTTTGTTGTTCATGCTTTGGGTGTAAACTTCATAAAATCATTTCCCAATACAAGATCTGGTAGATACTTCCCTACATTATCTTCCAACTTCTTCATTGTCTTAGCTCTTATATTTAGATCTTTGATCCATCTTGATTTAATTTTTGTATAAGGTAAGAGATGGTGTTCCTCTATTATTCTTTTGGATATGGATACCCAGTTCTCCAAGCAACATTTGTTGTTGAGACCATTCTTTCTCAGTTGAGTTGGCTTGGTGGCCTTCTCAAATATCAATTGACTCTATGTGAAAGGATCAACTTCAGAACTTTCAATTCAGTTCCATTGGTCAGTATGTCTATCCTCATGCCAATACAATGCAGCTTTGACCACTGAAGATTTGTAGTGTGTTTTTAAAGTCAGGAAGTGTGATTCCTCTGATTTTGTTTTTTCTTTTTCATTATGTCTTTGGCTATTTAGGGCCCCTTGTTCTTCCAAATAAATTTTTGAGTTATCCTTTCCAGTTTGTCATGGGAATCAAATGAAAACACTCTGATGATTCATATTATCTGGGGGAGACCCCCTTTATTCAATCTCCTAAAATATATATACAGCCAGCTATCTCAGGAGGTGTGCCCAAGCAATTGCTGTATGTGAAAGCTCTCAGAGAGTTTTTTCTCAAAGGAGAGAATGGAGAGGCAGAAAGCCTCACTGTTTTCAGCAGGAACTGATAACAGCAGCTTTTCCCCATGCAGCAGTAATTTGCTTGCAAAGCAAAGCAGGTTTAAATTGTTTCAAGGATAATTTAACCAAAGTGTTCCCACATCTCCCACTTTATTGTTTAAGACAGAAGATGAAAAGGAAAGGGGAAAATGTATCCTGACACAGTCTTTAAAAATATCTGTTTTGATTTGATGATTGGTAGCAGTGAGCCTAGGTCACTGTTACCAACCTGGGCTCTGAACTGGGCTGTGTGTGGGAAACAAAGTAGCCATGGGGACAGTTAGCCTTCCCTGGGAGGGGTGAGGTCTAATGTTCTACCTCTGTAGGCCTTCAAATTCTCTCCTGATGGCCCCCATGACTGTGCCTGTCTTAAGTTGTTCCTTCCCTAAGGAATCTTAACCATCTCTGGCTAACCAGCCATCCTCTGGGACCAAATAGGGTGATGCGACACTGCCAAAGTTTTCATGGCCACCATGATCAGAAACTGCCTTGGGATACTCATGCTCACTGTCAGGGTCCCAGCTTACTTTACAAGTTTCAGAAAACCCAGGTTTATCAGTAACTAGAAGGCTTATACAGCTTAAAGAGACAAAAGCAATTCCAAGTATGGGATGTATGCAGGATACCCCCAGAATGTGGTAAAACTAAAAAAGGAAAGTGAGAAGGAAAGAAAGGAGTCTTAGAGGTAAAGCTGGGAGACATAAGGCTTAAAAGTTTACTCTAGGAAAAATGATTTGTTACAACCATGAATCAAATAATTTTTTGTTAGCTAGCAGAGCTGAGCAGAGTTTTTACTAAAATTAAACAACTTGTTTAATAATATTTATGAAAAACTAATTTCAAGGTGTTTTAACTAAAGGCTTTTTAAAATCTTTTCCTAGTTGTTTCTTTCTTCTTGAATTTCAGGTGTGGGAGAGAAAGATGAGTCAGTGACTAACGTGATGAATTTTTGTTCAGCATGATGAGCTTGAGAGAGGGCTTATTGAATTAACTTAAGGATTAACATCAAAACAAAAAGCATTACTATTTAATAATAGATATTACCCAGATTCTAATGTTTAGTCTATGAAACCAATTAGATGAACTTACCCATTGCAGATTATTAAGTGAAACTGGATTTGATGAGCAAGAAGTTGTATTTAGAATAGTTGATGTTCCAGATGTAGTTGGAGAGAAAGCTCTTCTCCCTGTAGATAGGAGGCAAAAAACCCTCTGTAAGTGAGTTTTTTCCCTGCTCCCAGAAAGGCTGGGAACTGTTCCAAGGTAAGGGGATGATACAAATTTTTTGCATGTCCCCAGTTGCACTGCAAATCTTGTTTGGTAAGTAGAGCTTGTTGTTTTTCACCTATCCAAAGAATAGATGCTTCTAAAGCATCAAGTTTGGTAAGAAAATTATTATTGATATGAGTTTGTGTTAAGAGTTCACCAGAGGGATTGGTCATAACTTAATTAATATGAACAGTTTCGACAGATACTGTTAAGTTGACTGCCACAGTGGTGGCAGTGGCAGCTATGATAATGACTGAAATAATGAAAATAATAAGTGTACAATGAATTTATTAGGTTTAATTGTTATATTTCAAACTTTTATGATGTGTATACATACATTCACATGCTTACCAAACTGATGGACATGCAGATATACCTGACTCATATTTGGCTACAATCCTGGATAGATACAAGTTAGATGCTAATATGTCTATTTAATTAAATAAGTCTATATGGATAATTAGAGTGAGAAATAAGAATAACATAATCAATTAAAAGATTAAATTAATATTGAACAGAGTTGTAGATTGATAGATAAATAGAGCAGCTTTACACATATATACTCACTAACATCTGGCTTTTAGTTGCGAAGTTTTGAATTACAACTTATACTAGAGTTTCGATAGAAAACATTTGTGTAGAATAACTTCTCTGAGGGTAGGACGATAACAAGTTTGAATAGGGATTATCCTTTACAATGTTAATGATTAATGAACTTGATACTATAGACATTTTATTTGTTATAAAACTTCCCTGATGTGCTTACACTTTAGTTCTTATTATTTATCCTGAAATAAAAAAAGTGCTGACTAGCAAGGCATAGGTTTGCTGATTAATATTTGGGACTACTGCCTACAGTAATGGTTAGACCACTGGCTACAGTAGTGATGCCACTTATTATGGCTGTTTGTTATAGTTATGAATTCCAAAAATAGAAATTGGATTATGCTTGCAAACTGGTCTCTTCATCTGAGCATGATTAAGTTATGATTAGGGATTTGATTGGACCATGTCAGTAGACTGTTGAGCCCTGCCCCTTGAAGGGTGGGGTCTCAAACATAAAAGACATGGCAAAGGACAGAGTTGGAGGAGTTTTGAGGTTGGAGTTCTGATGAGGAAGGAGAGAAGGCCCTGGGAAAAGAGATGAGCCTTTCACTTGACAGTTCACAGCTGGCCTTGTGGAGAGAGGAAAAGCCTAGAGAGCCTCATAGTCTAGAGCTGACCTTGTAGAGGAAACAGAGGAGCTGAGCCCAGAGAGAAAAGGAGCCCTGGGAAGGGAAGAACTCAAGAAGCCTGAACCCTGGTAAATGTCAGCAGCTATCATGCTCCAACACGTGGCAACAGACTTTGGTGAAGGAAGAAACTTATGCTTTATGGCCTGTTAACTGTAAGCTGCTATGCCAAATAAATACCCTTTAAAAGACCAACAGATTTCTGGTATTTTGAATCAGCACCCCTTTGGCTGACTAATATAGAATTTGGTACCAGAGAGTGGTACTATTGCAATTATAAAAATGTTGGAATGGTTTTATAAATGGGTAAGGGGTATATTTTGGAGGAATTGTGAAACGCTTGATGGAAAAGGCTGAGATCACTTTGAAGAGACTGTTGATAGCAATATGGAAGCTAAAGAGACTTTTTATGAT
>JAQZBX010029673.1:0-27185 GCA_029593785.1 Cabassous unicinctus | reverse complement strand
TTGCTCACTATTGTGTCCCCAGCATCCTACAGTGCTTTGCCCACAGTAGACACTCAAATATTTGTTGAATGAATGAATTACTTAATGTGTACAAATAGTGACACTGAGGACAGGCTATGCTAAAACTGCTGTTGTCTGGTTGTCATGGAATGAATGACAATAGTAACAGTGGGCAAGTGACTGTTGCTAAGGAAGGGCCGACACACAGCAGGAGTGCAAAGTATGTGCGGCTGTAGACACAGTACCCAGGCCCAAGCGCTCCACTCAGAAGGAGGACCCCAGCCTTCTGCAGCCCCAACATCCACCTTAGCACCTAAGAAAATGCCCAAAAGGTCAGTGGCACTTGGCTCTCCTTTACTGAGTTTCATTTAAGCTTGCAGATGTGTTTCAAATGAGTTCATATCAGCAGGCTGATAGACAAGATATTGTAAGACATTAAAGTTCAGCTTTAAACTGAATTGGAAAGACAAAGGGAGCTAACTTGCAGCTTTGACTGCAAACTGAAAAGACGATGTGATCAAGCAAATATATTTGATTGCCTCTTGAGAATCATTTGTATATCAAAATTGGTAATGATGTTAACTGTATAGCATATTCTTTCAAATTATCCACAGAAGAGGGAAATTTTAATTCAGATATGTAAAACTAGGGCTATTAAATCATAAACACTTTTTCCCATGTAACTCCGTTTAAGGGGCCTGCTTTAGACTGAAAACATTTTTCAGACACTTAAAAAGTATAAGTCTTCTACTTGGCTGGAGGTGGGAGATAGGAGACAAACTGCATAACTCTCATTCTCAAGGGCCTCATGGACTAAGGCGAAAAACAGAAAATAGATAATGTCAAGAAAAAATAGCATATACCATGTTGCAAGTGCACATGTACAAAAAGCAAATATGTCAAAGAGGAAGAGGGTCCATCCTATGAAGGAGATGATACTGGTGCAGAGTTTTAGAAACTGAAGAGGAGTTCACCAGGAAGCCTGAAAGGAGTCCATCATCTTAGAGTCTAGCTTCTTCATTTTACAGGTGAGGAAAAGACCACCAAAAGGGTCAATTCCCTAGCTGGTCAGAGCCAAGCCAAACCTGCAAACCAGAAGTTCCTTTTAGGAAGCTGTCAAAAGTATGACCAGGTTCTGTGGCTTTTATTGGCTTTCTTAAAACCATCCAAGGGGTATTGAAATATCAGGCAAACTTTCATTTGCCTTTCTAAGGAGACAGGATTCATCTCCCTGCCTCTAATCTGGCCTTTGTCCAATCTATTTCTGACATAGCAGGTGAAATACTTTTCCAAAAGGCGAATCTGATCATGTCATTCCCTCACCTACCCCTGTCTTTGGAATCACAGCCTGAGTCCTCCATTAAGCCTCCAAGACTCAGCATGCTCTGGCCCTGGCCATCTTCTACCACATCCCTGTCCTTCTCCAGGTTCCAGCCATCCCGTACTTGCTTTGGTTTTTCAGTCATGCCATGCTTTCTCCCACCTCGGGGCCTCAGCACATACTGTTCCCTCTGCTTGGAGCAATCTTCTTCCTTCTCCACTTGCCAATTCATTAGGCTCAGATAAAATGTCATTACCCTGCCGTGTAGATGAGATTAGTCCTTCTCTCCCCTCTCCATGAGCTCTGCCATCACTCCTTATTGAATTACTTGTCTAATATTTGTCTTCTGCACATGTCTCTGCCATTCACTGATGCTTCCCCATCCCCAACATAGTACCTAGAGTCTCAGGTAGGTAGGTAAGCTGCTGGAACAAATAAACTTCAAAACTTCAGTGGTTTGCAGAGCAAGAAGCTTTTGTTTTCTTCCTCATGTGACAGTCCAGGGTGGGGTTATCAGGTCTGTGGCAGCTCTGCTCCTTGCAGCCTTTGAGCACCTAGGCTGATGGAGGCACTGCCATCTTCAATGTGTGGCTTCCAAAGTCTCCCTGATAAATTTCATCTCATTCAGCTGGAAGTGGGAGACAGCATGGAGGAACTTACATGAAGGATGCTCACTTCCCTTGCACTTCCATTCCACTGCAGGAATCTAATCACATGGTCACATAACTGTAAGGAGGGTTGGAAAATGTGGGCTAGCCAGGGATCAGGCACTTCTTTACCATGCGGCAAGGGGAGAAAAGATTTTGTTAGATAGCTGGCTGCTCTATTAGAATGTTCAATGGATATTTATTGAATTCAAGAATAAATTAATTTTTAAATCACTATATTGCTTTAGTTTAGATGGTGATATCAGTACCCAAACTCCCAGAATCATTATGTTTCTTTGATTTTCTTGGCAGCATTTCAATATCCAAACAACTGGCTTCAATAAAAGGTAAGGCATGGGTTGACTGAGATGTATGTATTATGTAATATGATGGCATGTCAAGATTTAAAAATAATGGGACATCAAAGAATGCTATGGATGTAAGGGAACTTGTGGATAAATCATCTAACATTCATGATGTTGTTTTTAAAGATTTGGGAACTAAGGTCCAGGGATAAGAATTAGCTCACTCAAACTAAGACAGCCCAGTAAAGGCAGAGCTAAGATGAGAGCATGGATCTTGCTGCTCCTAATTCAGTGTCCTTCTCACTGAGCCCAGTGGCCTGTCCATGTGCACCATCCTCGGTATGTCCAGAGCAAAACCATGAGTATCTGACTCTTGAATGTTTAGTGGACCTCAAGATGTAATCAGGTCCCAACTGCCTCTTTTGATTGAGTGGACACACTGCATGACCAACTCCCAAAGTGTAAATATCTGCCCCCAGAATTCAATAGGATAGGTAAAATATCTTTAAAGTTAATAACATTGCCATGGAAATAGCAATATAAAGGGGAAAATACACTTGTATAGTTGGAATGTTTACAGAGTAATGAGCACAGGCTGCTGTCCATTTTCCAAAAACACTCAGCAGGCTACTATTTTACAATTGTTTATACTCCTAGACAGCTGGGTAAACTCCCCAGAAGAGACACTTTAAGACACTTTATACTTTTATTTCAGTAAATCTCCATCTTGATGAAAATATTATAACTTTTACACTATCACCCCACAGACAGACATGTGACTTCTGTTTCACAATAACCACAATTAGTTTTGCTTTTGATAATGGCTCCATCACATTTCTAACACAACTTTTCCCCTCTGGAAAGTTGAGGGAGGATTTTAACTCTCTCTTTTGCCCCAACACACACACACACACACACACACACCCCCACCATTCTTCGCACCAGTTTCCATAAACTGAGCTATTAAGCAACCACAGGCTAAACGTGGCTTGTCTTCCCAGAATGAGTTTTTATTCAATGGTAAGTAATTTTAAATATTAATAATATTTAAAATAATATTATTAATTGAAATTAGACATGAATAGAACTTGGAGAAGATGTCAACATGAGCACATTTTCTCTGCCAGCTGCTAGAGCTAATGCTGTTGACCCACTGGGAGGTAAGGAGGAGGGTTCCATACATGTTCACCTCGACCATTCAGAGTAGCTTTGCAGTGGAAATGCTGAGAAATACTGGAGTCTTGGGAAAATCATTAATCTAGAAAGAAGAGAGCAATGGCTTAGTTTTTAGCTCTTCCATATATGACCTGGGTGAGCTTGGACAAACCACTTCTCTCCTCTAGACCTTCAGTATTTTCATTTGTAAAACTAATGAATATTCGGAAATGTTCTAAAACGAGGTGATTCTGGCAACTTGCTGTATTGAGAGTTGCATTTTGATTTCAATGAAGTGTCAGGATCTCAACAGATCAAGCGTTTAGTCATTGGTGTTCCATGTCCTAGGGCAGGTGAGGAGAAAAAGGCCTAGAATTGTTCTGAAGTTCAAGTCAGCTCAGTTCAAATTTACTTATTGAGGCCCACAAGATGCCAGGGACTCAGAAAGAATGCAAAAATAAATAAGATGCAGTAACTGCCCTCAGACAATACATGGTCTAGAACACACTGTCCAATATCATTGCCACTAGCCACATCTAGCTATTGAACACTTGAAATGTGGTTAGTTCAAATTGAAATACAAAGTTAAGTATAAAATATATATCTTATTTAAAAGTCTTAGTAGAGGAAAAAAGGATGCAAAATATCTCAATAATATTTATGTTGATTACATATTGAAATGATAATATTTTTATATATTGGGTTAAATAAAATATATTTTTAAAATTAGTTTCACCTGTTTTGTTTTTTCCCTTTTTTAATGTGGCTACAAGAAAATGACCATTATAATGGCTCACATTATAATGACAGAACTGATCTAAAAAGTATTTTAGACAAAGTAAGCAGTGTTTCAGTGAGGAGGTTATAACAGGGTTACGTTCAGCATATTACAGAAGGGCAAAGGAGGAACATGTAGCCCAATCTGGGGGTTCAGGAAAGAGTTGTGCAGAATAAACTGCTTGAAAAACGACAGCAAGAAGCAGTGTGCAGATCAGCTGAGCAAGTTTCTTCACCTCTCTGGACCTCAGTTTCTTCATCTATGAAACATAGCTGATGCTAGTACCCACCTCAGAAGGTCGGTGTAAGAATTCAAGTTGAACCTATTGAGGCCATGACATATGGAGTAAGAGCTCCATGGTCGTTCATCACTATTTTCCACAAGAACGCAAGCTCCACAAAGGAGGGATTACTCTCTTTGATATTGTTCACTGTTCTGTCCTCTGAAGAGAGCCTGGCATTAAATACTTGCCAATAAATATTTGTTAGATGAATAGAGTGTGCAGGAAACACCACCCAGTTCCATATTATTAAAGTGAGCTAAGGAGCAGGAGGGGGAGATATGAAGAAGCTTGGTTTACTGCCCTCTCTTCTACCTCCATTCCCGAGGTAAGAGAACCAATAAAAAATGCCAAAAGAGAAACATCAATCCCTTGAATTTTCAATAGCACTTAGCCCTTATAATATGCTTTAAAATACTCACTCATAACACTGTGAGGCAGACAGGGCAAGAGTTAAGAGACAACATGCTGGGTTTATTAGGGGAAGAATCCAATCATAAAAACAGGAAACCAAAACTTTTCACAAAATATCATCAGTGTCGGTAGGGTAGCCAGAGGTCCTTGTTATCTTTTATTTTTAATGTTTCCTAATTCTGTTTTTATCATGAGCATATGCTATTTTATTCTCAAAAAATGCATGCTGTTTTTTTTTCAAAGAGAAAAAGGAGAAGGAAGAGAAAGTGGCTAGTCCAGATGGATGGGGATCCAGAGTGCAGCCAGACCCAAACTTCATCAGAGGGTTGGAAAAATGTCTGGATTCCAAGCTTCCATACAGACACCCTTGCAAGGAGATTACACAATGGCAGATCTTTCCATGGGCTTTGAAGTCAGACAGAACTTTGAAGCCTTCCTCTGCCACTTCTAGCAATGTGACCTTAAGATTCTTAATCTCTCCATGCATCAGTTTCCAATATGTAAAAGTGAAATACAAATAGTTCCCACCTCCATGGATTTTACTAAGGATTAAATAAGACTATGATTGAAAGGTTCCTGGCACATAGTAAACAAGGAAGATGTCTAAGCATTATTTTCAAGCCACTCACAGTTGAAAATTCACTTCTTCCTCACTAGCAGGGGATACCCAGGCAAGCAAATGATTAGTGACATCCATGAAAAATCTCATACCCAGTAGGTCCATTCATACGAAAGCTCTAGCTAATTATTCTTTACTATTAATTATTTAATCAACTGTAAAAATGACAGAAGGTATATTTAACTCCTAAGGAATTAATTTTGCTTCTTCCAAGCAATCTGCTTCTTAAAAACAGAACTATTTGTAAACAGAAGTTATTCTTCAGTCTCTTAAAATCAAAACTACCACAATTAAAAAATAAAACAAAACAAACAACAACAACAACAACAAAAAAGCCCTATACTGAGGCATAGCACCCCAACACTTCAAACACCCAACCCCCTACCCCATCCTCAGGAAAGGTAGACCAAAGCTAAAAGAAGTGTGCCCATCTTGTGTTTTCGTGAGCAGGAAAATGTTAGGCAATTGAAAACAATCCCAGCTCTAAAAATGGGTTCCTTTGGTATGGCAGAAGTAGATGGAAGTGGTGGTTAAGTATTGGGGAGAAAGAGGCAAAACAGAATCAGGGAACTTTCTAAGACTAGAAGAATGTTCTAAGACTAGAGGTCTAGGCTGGATGAAGAGTTAGCCACTAAGTAAGCATTCACAAGTTGGAAATATAAGGCTCTAGTCAAAGACCAGGATGAGGCTGAGAATCAGAACTAGGGAGGAAAGCAGGAAGACATTAAGAACATGGGTTTTGAAGCCATTCATTCAACAAATATTTGTTCAGCACCTACCATGTGCTAGGCACTGTTCTAAGTGCTGAGGATTCAACAGAAAACAAGACAGGCAAAAAATCCCTGTCTTCATAAGGCTTATTTTTTTTGACATAGATTCAAATTCAAGCTCTTCCACTTCCACTTCCTACTTGTTTGTCTTCAGCAAGATCATATCCTGTATTTGTGTATAAAATGGTATAATAATGGAGAGACAAACTATGTTCATGGATTGGAAGACTCAACATAGAGAAGATATGAATTCTTCCTAAATGATTTATAGATTTAAAATAACTCCTATCAAAATCTCAGCAAGGATTTTTGTAGACAGACAAGCTTATTGTAAATTTTATATATAGAGAGGAAAGTCCCTAGAATAGCCAAAACAATTTTTTAAAAAATAGAATAAAGTGGCAGGAATCACTCGTCCTGATGTTAAGTCTTATTATATAGCTACAGTAATCAAAACAGTGTGGTATTGGTGGAGAGAGAGACACATAGATATGAAACAGAATAAAGAAACCAAAATAGACCCCACAAATATGTCCAACTGATTGTTGACAAAGGTGTAAAAGCAATTCAATGGGGGAAGATAGCCTTTTCAACAAATGGTGCTTGGGCAGTCATCCACAGGCAAAAAAAAAAAACAAAAGCAAAAAAAAAACATAAACACAAGAACCTCTACCTAACTCCTAAATCTCACACTTTATACAAAAATTAACTTAAAATGGATGACAGGCTTGAATGTAAAACATAAAACTTTTAGAAAAAAATTGGACTTCATCAGAATTTAAAACTTTTCCTCCACAAAAGAACCTGTCGAGAGGATGAAAAGACAATTTAGAGACTGGGAGAAAATATTTACAAATCATATATCCTACAAAGGAGGTATATAAAGAATACACAAATTTTGGTAATAGAAGGTGATGATAGTAGCACAACATTGAGAATATAATTAACAGCCCTGAAATATATGTGATTATATTCAACACTGAATGTGGTTAAAAAGGGGAAATATCAGGTTGTATATATGGTATCAGAATACAATTTTTTAAAAAATTATCCATGGAACTGCACAACACAAACACTGACTCCTAAGTTAAACCATGAACTGTAGTTAATAGTGCAATTATAAAAATGTGCTTTTATCTATTGTAACAAATGTACCACACCAGTGCAAAGTGTTAATAACAGGATGGTATATGGGAATCCTGTATTTTATGCATGATTGTTCTGTAAACCCACAACTTGTCTAAAAAAAAAAAATTAAGGATATATAAATTCAACATTAGAAAAAACTCCAATTGGAAAATTGGCAACAGACATTAACAAACATATACATTTCACCAAAGAAGATTTACAGATGACAAGCACATGAAAAGATGTTCAATATTTTATTTTATTTTTTTAATTTTTAGCCATTAGGAAATACAAATTAAAACCACCTTGGGATATCCCTACACACCTATCAGAATGGCTAAAAATTAAAAAAAATAAAATAAAAACCACTTGACCACACCAAATGCTGGCAAGGATGGGATATACCTGGATTACTCATGCCTTGCTGATGGGAACGGAAAATGGTACAGGCATTGTGGAAAACAGTTGGTGGTTTCTTTAAAAACTAAAACTAGACTTAACATGTAACCCAGCAATTGTACTCTTGGGCATTTATTCCCCAAAATGAGAAATTATGTTTATACTGTAACAAATGTTCACGGCAGCCTTATTCATAATAGTCAAAAACTGGAACTCACCCAGTACAACTGGCAGGGAGATGATGGACAATGGCTGTCGCAGGGAATAGAGAGTCTGCAGCTGCAGGCAGGATAATCCCATCCATCTTCCCCATGGCATATAAGCCCCTTCTCAATTGGAGGTGGAGTGGACATCACATCCCAGACTCCTTAGGATGGGGGGAAGAGCTATGGACTAGAGTGGACTTACTTATATTCTACTATAGACATATTGTGATTCAAGCAATGGAAGAAATTACAACATTGATGTGGAGCCAGTGGTCTCTGGAGGCTCTGGGGGCAAGGAGAGGGAAAAGCAGTTGTAATACAGGGACTTTTTCGGGACTTGGGAATTGTCCTGAGTGACATTGCAACAACAGATATAGGCCATTTTATATCATCATATAACATTCAGAACTGTGTGAGAGAGAGTGTGGTCTACAATGTGAACTATGGTCCATGTTTAATGGCAAAGCCCCAGGATGTGTTCATCAATTGCAATTAATGTGCCACACTAATGAAGGATGTTTATGTGGGAGGGTGTGGGAGGTGTGGGAGGTAGGGCGTATGGGAATCCCTGTGTTTTTTGTGTAACATTTATGTAATCTAAGTATCTTTAAAAAAAAAAAAATTAAAAATTAAAAAAAAAACCTGGAGACAATCCAGATGTCCTACAATAGGTGAATGATTAAACAAATGTGGTACATCCATATCATGGAATACTCAGCAATAAAAAGGAAAAAATTACCCATATACAATACATGCAACAAGTCAGATGAACTTCAAGGGCATTAGGCTGAGTGAAAAAAAAAATCTCAAAAATTTCATATTCTGATTCCATAAATGGATTCCATAAAATCCATGAAATAACATAATTACAGAGATGGAGACTAGTGATCTCCAGGGACTGGGGATGGGGGGTGAAAAGGGTTCATGTAGCTATAAAGGGACCGCACAAGGGAGTTTTGTGGTGATGGTACAAATCTGTATCTCTTAACTCAGTGTTAGTTACACGAAGCTACATGTGATAAAATTCTACAGAAATACACACATACATGCACAAATGAGTATAATTTGCACAAGCTCTATGGATTCTATCAATGCCAGTTTCCTGGTTTCTCTATTGTCTTCTAGTTATGCAAGATGTCAACATAGTGTAGGGTGCACAGGATCTCCTTGTACACTTCTTTGCAACTCCCTGTGAATCTATAACTATTTCAAAATAGTTTTTAAAATACAGTAAACTTTTGAATGGTATTATAATTCCCTTTGTTGTTATGAGAATTAAATATGCAATTTATGTAAAATTTCTGGCACATAATAGATGCTTTTCCAGCCAGACTTCTGCTTACACATATGTCCTTGACTTGCTTTAGGTTAGAGCTGCTAAGCAGATTCTGAGGAGCAAAGAGAAGGGTCGTCCAGATGGGCAAGACAAGAAAGTCCTAACGATTTAAGCTTCAGGCTAGATGGAGGGGGAACTGGCCTGAGGGAATGGGGAGGGCACACAAGCCTCACACAGCAAGGAGAGATGCCAAGACATTGGTTAGAATGTTTTGCCTGGTGTTTATATACACAAAAATTACAATATCACAATTTAATCTGGGCCCTGCTCCAAGAGACAGTGAGAACTGAAGAAACCCACTTCCTCCTTCATTCATTCCTACTTTTCTCTTAACCCTTGTCCTTACCTCTTACCTTTAATTGACAAATTGGAAACCTAAAACCCTTCAATGCTTTCTCTTTACACTTTGAAGGAAATTCAGATTCCTTTCCATGGCCTATAAGCCCTGCTTACCTTTCCTACACCCCTTCAGCTTGTAGATTCCAGCCACAACTATCTTTTTCAAGCTCCTCTGACATGCCAGACTCCTTTCCATCTCAGAGCCTTCACATGGACTGCTCTCTGAGCCTAGGACAGTAGGCAAAGCCCTAACCCCACCCGATACCCCACTCCTTCTCATCCCATAGGTCTCAGCGTAAATACTACACTACTCATATGGCCGCCCAGACAACCTATCTAGTAGTTTTCCAACCTGACCCACTCTGTAATTTCCTAATTGTCTGACTCTGCCTCAGACATCACGAGTTTCAAATATCTATAATATATACATATACATACACAAATACGTACAGAGAGATAATTACAAATATATATGTACACACAGCCATATAGAATTCTCTTGATTATTATTTATCTCTCCACTTGATTGCAAGATATATGAAGGCAGAGACGGTATCTATTTTTGTCCCCTCTGTGTGCTGAGCTCCTCAGGAGAATACCAGGCACACAGTTAGTGCTCAATAAAAAGTCATGTTGCTCTGACCCATTGTCATGCTTTGAAACTATGACTGTTACATGCTACCTGGGCTGAAAGCTGTAGGATTTTACTTTTTCTGTCCTTTTCTTTCTTCATATTCCTTTATTTAACAGGATTTATTAGCATCTGTGCTGTAGCAGATATTTGCGCTGGGCACTGGGAATACAGTGATAAGATGAGATAAAAAGACATGATCCCTGACTTCTCGGAGCTTGCATTCTAGTAGGAGATAAAGGCAGCTAAATGCATAGGAACTGCAGAGTGTGTTAAGTTCTTTAATAGGGGAAGGATTGGGTTTTAAAAGAACATGAGCACGAGAATTTCCTTCACCGCGCCTTGTGCAGGTCTCTGTATTCACTGGGCACTACGAACTGCAAAGGAACGAATCTAGAACAGCCCTTTCAAGGAGTTTAAACCAGAGAAACTGGCTGGGAGATCACTGTGTTTGAGGCCACAGGTCAGGAGATACCTTAACCATCATTTGATGTTAAAGTTTCTTCTGGATCTCTTTCTGCCATGACGTGATGCTGTGACACACATAGAATACAAACTCCACAAGAGCAGGGCTTTGCTTTATTCAATAAGGTATCCCCAATGCCAGGACTGGGCCTAATGCATAGTAGGTGTTCCACAAATATTTGTGAATGAAATTACAGATCAGAAAACCAAGGCTTAGAGAGGTGGGATGTTTGGCCAAAGCCACAAGGCAAGCAGGAGATAAATCCTACCCCAATCTTCCTACTTCTAATTACTTCTAATATGAAAGGAACTTTTGTTGTTAATTGTTTAAAGAGTCAAGATCAGGTACTCCCATGACCCACTCCCAGGTGGGGAATGAAGAGTCCAAAGACAGGGCTGCATTGACATATGCCTTCCAAACCTGTTCCCCACAGGCCCCCTTGGAAGATCCAGCCCCATGTCTGAAAAAGGGTTATTTCTAACCTAGGATGCATTTTTCTATATTTCTTCTCTCATAGCTCTGGGGAAGGGCTCAGATCTGGAAAAAGCCATGGTCACCATTGCTCTGATTTTCAGAAACTTTTCTGACCCTGATGGAAAACTTGGAAAAGCCACTGCCAAAGATCTGCTGCAAACCCAATTTAGGAAGTTCACTGAGGTAAGGAGACTAACATGCATGAAGAAGCAGGACCATGCCGTAATGGCTGGCCTAAAGGACCAGCAAATCCAGTTAAAACTCAGCATCCCATTGCTTCATTCAATAAACACTCATTGAGCACCTACCCTAGGCCAGATGGTGAGTGGCCACAGGAGTTAATACAATGAACAAACTAATAATGCAGTAGCGGAAACAGATATTCTGAGAATGTAATTAGAAATATTCAAAGAACTGTGAAAAGTAGATTATGAGGGAGAGAGTGTAACAGAGGAACTATCCTGGGGGTTCAAATATGGGCTCCTGGAATATTAAGGTACAGCTGAGATCTGAAGAATGAGCAGGAGTTAGCAAGACAAGGGAGAACGAGGATGATTAAATTCCAAGCAAATGGAATGGCATGTACCAAGTTCCTGAGGCAGGTGTGGTCAAAGACTTAGAAGACCAGTGGCAGGCAAGAGGGGAACAGACCTGGAAAGTGGTAGGAGATGAAGCTGGGAAGGTGGGCAGGAGCCAGAACTTACAGAGGCATAGCTTGAAGGCAGGAGAGAACCAGGAATGGTTTCTAAAACCTGGATTAACACATTACACCAGCTGCAGTGTGGACAGTGGACTGGGGTAGGGGTAGGGCAGACAAGGAAGAAGTCAGTAACTGTGGGGAAACAATCCAAACAGAAGATGATGAAGGCTTAGACGAGAGTAGAGAAGATGGAGGGAAACAGACAAATATGAGAGACATTCGGTGGGTAGAATGAACAGAATCTGATCATTGATTAGCTGTGAGAGCTGAAGGACAAGAGAGAGCAAAGAATGATCCCCTCGTTTCTGACTCGGGAAAGATAATGGGTGCGGTCCCATTCCCACAGAAGAGAAAGATTGGAGAGTAAGCAAATTCGGGATGGGGCGGGAGTGGGGAGAACATAAGTTCAAATAGGAGGTGTCACTTTTAAGTTGTCCATGAAACATTCAAGGGGAGACACGGACAAGAAGATATATGAATTGGGAGGTCAGAATAGAGATCTGTGTTTAAAATATAGACTTGAGAGTTAACAGTATATAAATCGTCACTGGCGTGAAAAGAGTGACTGAAATCACCTAGAGGTATATTTCTCACACTCTAGTCTTTTGGGTACCAAATTAAATATTTTCCCCATATATGCCTACAGCCAGTACTATCATTTACTTGTAAGTTTTTAAAGTTAATGCTGTACTTAAATTTATTTCGTAAGCACACTTTATCACTGTAGCTGTTTGATATTGTTTATGAATTCCAAAAATATATATTGGATTATGTTTATAAACTGGTTTGTTCCTCATGACATATTAGATTATATTGGATTCAGAGGTTTCACTTTTACTTGATTAAATAATGATTAAGGCTTTGATTGGGCCACGTCAGTAAGACATTGAGTCCCTGCCCCCTTGGTGGGCAGGGACTCATAGAGAAACCGCACCACAGAGAAGGGAGGTTGGAGTTTTGAGCTGGAGCCCCAGGAAGTAAACACACAGGAGAAGAACACAGAGGAATAGAGATGGCTCCCTAGACACAGCAGAGGCCCTGGAAAGAGAGATGAACCTAATTGCCTAGAGCTGCAGCTGAGCCCAGAGAGGAACGAGCCCCAGGAGAGAAACAAAAACGAGACTTATACCAGCCTACAGCTGATATTGGAAGAAGCTGGGACCACGGAGCCTTAAGAGGAAGAGGAAGCCTGAACCCTTGCAGATGTCGGCAGCCAACCTGTGTCAACATGTGGCAACAGACTCTGGGTGAGAAAGTACCTCTTATGGTACCTTGAGTTGGACTCTTTAGGGCCTTGTGCTGTAAGCTTCCACCCCAAATAAACACCCTTTATAAAAGCCAACAGAGTTCTGGTATTTTGCATCAGCAGCCCTTTGGCTGACTGATACAGTCACTATTATAAATGTAAATTCAGTTGGTGAAAGTGGAAACCAATAGTAAAAAAAATTAAAAGATGACTCTTCATTTTTAATGTTTATTTTTGTATCACCTAAAATTGTATTACCTTCTACTATTCTGGTAGATAGAACAAGAAAAAAACTTAAAAGGAGACAGACATTAAGGTTTTATGTGTGTTCTGAGATTTCAAAAGACAAATATATTTATTTCATGTGTGTTGTGTGTGGCTATGGTGTGATACGTAGAAAAATAACTAGAAAGAGTTGTTAACAATAGTTAACTATTTTTGGGTGATGGAATTAAGGGTTATTTTTTACAATCGCCTTTTTAAAAATATTTTTCTTAATATTTTATATTAAATGTATTACTTTTGAAATAATTCTTTAAGGAAAGCTATTTTTTTCAAGCAGAAATATCAGGTAGAACTTGATAGGAGATAAGATTTGCCTGCATCAGAGGCCAAAAGAAATGACAGATCCCAGAAAAGAAATGGACCCCTTACCTGGTGGCCTGGCAAATCCTCAGTGAGCTTTTAACAAGTGTGGAAATGAGGACCTAGAGGACGCATCATCCTCATTTAATTCATCCTCCAGAACACCAGAGGAAAAATAGTAAAGCCAATCATTAGTAAAGACACCTTCTGCTCTGTGTCCCTAAGTGCAGGCTAAACCCAAGAAAGGCAACCAATTTCCAAATCTGGCAGTAGATGGACCCAGGCTTCAGAGTACTGCTGCCCTCCTACCTAGATGAGAGATACGAGAAAGCAGAGCCACCCTTCCCAGGACTTGAGGGGGGCTGCTCATCCCAGAGCGTTCTCGGTATCAGTGGTGATGGTTTAACTTCACTCAGCAAACATGTCTGAGAGCTACTGTGGACCAGCTGCCAGCTTCTGTGAGATTCCCTAAGAGAGGGGCATGCACTTGAGTCAATGGCCAGGACAGCAGAGACCCACTTCACTGCTAATTGGGCTTTCTCCTAAAACAGTGAAGAATTCTGTGGTAAACTCAGCTGGACTTTTGGCTGAAGCCTGGGTTCTAAGGGGAACATCTCCTTTCCTATAAGCCCAAAGACAATTCTTGGTATCTCAACATTCTATAACCTGTCTGCTGTAATAAGGTGGAGCACCTAAAGGCACTGCTAAGAAGATACAAAGCAAGATGGCTGATGATGCCCAAAAGACTGAACCTGGGTTAGTTCCCTGAGCTTATAATACACAGAGAAGGGGAAAAGAAGGAAGACCAACACCTCTGACCTTTGAGCAAACATTGGCCCATTCTGCTAGTAAGTGGTCTGATCATTGTCCTAGAATCCGGCCCTTTCATATAGCATTTGACTCCCTTGCAGACAGGAGTGGAGAACTCTCTTCTCCTTCACTTGGATGGTGACCTTTGAAGAGAACCAGCCTAGAGAAATAAAAATGGGTCTAAGCCTATAAGAGGAACGTATCATCATTCCAAAGTGCCTTAGTCATTACCAGGATGGTGTTTTTTGTTTTTTGTTTTTACAGCTAGCACATGGGTGGTTATTTTTGGTTTAACTAGCTGAATGTTACAAAGAATCAAATGACCTTAATGTTTTTAATGCCACTTGGAAAGATTATTAATATTTCTCAGGTCTGGTTTGACACTGAAAAGCTTCTCCAATTATATACTATTGGCATTTTTACCCTCAGTCTTGACTGTTTATGAGGACTGTGAATTTGGATTTGATTTATGATCAAGCTACATGCTAAGCAATCTTCCCAAGCACACATTTTCTTTTTAGCATTTTATTCCATATTTCTGGATAATCTTACTGTTCAGGTGAACACATAATGGACAACTCCTATAACAAAGAGATTATATTTTGAAAATCTGAAAACACAACAATATCTGTGTTCACAGAGAGGGAGAGAGCTTAGCACTTAAGAGCATGAGTTCTAGAATCAGGTAGACAAGGCTTTGACTCCTGGCTCCACACGGATAGCTGCCCAACTAGGGGCAAGTTACTTAAATCTCACTGAGCTTTTGACATTGCATTTGTAAAATGGGGATAGTGATAGTATATATTCAATAAGGTTACTGTGAGGATTAAAGGAAATGACCCATAAAAATATTTAACACAGTGCTTGACTGGTAGTAACTTGACATGTTGTTATTGTTAATAATACATTTATTATATCTTGTTATATGTAGACCCAAGGTGGCACAATGAATACAATTTTTACTAATTCTCCTTTATTCTCCCAGGGTCAAGAAACCAAACCAAAATACAGAGAGATCCTTTCTGAACTCGATGAGCACACAGAAAATAAGCTTGATTTCGAGGACTTCATGATCTTGCTCTTAAGCATCACTGTAATGTCAGATCTGCTACAAAATATATGGAGTGTAAAAATCATGAAATAAACAGCTTTAAAAATATAGTTAGACAAAATAATGGCAAAAGACAGTGTTAAGTGACTAAAGAGTTTTCCATCTTATTTTTAACTAATTGAACACACTGTTCAAGCAACTGGGATTACCTGATTTGGTTCAGATTTTTAATATTCAGACCCAATATTATTCTAAAAGCTTACTCATACTCTTCAGGAATGTTTGAATAATATGGTCTCTGGTTGCTTTGCAATATGACAGATTTTATGCCAGTGACTGTCAGATTGCTTTTGCAGAGTCAATAGTGACTTAGAGCACTCACTTACTCATTCATTAAATGATACTTGTTGAGCACTTACTTTACTAAGGGCAATACTGGGGATAAAGTGATGAACTGGCCAGACAGTTCCTACCCTCATGGATCTTACAATCTAGCAGAAGAAATGGATATTGAATACCTTATTAATCAATTGCATATATGACTATACTTGGGATGAGGGCTACAGAATGCTAAAAGAGTTTATCACCTGACCTGGGCTCAAAGGTCAGAGACATTCTTACTGACAGTCTGTGAAAGGCAAAACCACAGGGAAAAATGAAAAAACACATTAGTGGTTTTCAGGCTGTGGGTGGGAAGTAGGGTTGTCAACAAATGGGCATAAGGAAACTTTCAGAGGGGATGGAAATGTTCTCTATCTTGATTGTCATAGTGGTTTTGTGCATTTGTTAAACTCTTAGGACTAAAAAGGGTGAATTTTACTGCCTGTAAATTATACTTAAATGAATCTGACTTAAAAAAAAATAAAACCCGATATCCTTGTACCAACTGTTGTACAGAGACCGATTGGCAGAATTCTCAATTTTATCAGTCAGTATCCACATCTTGGAAGTCAAAATACTACTCAATGCCTGAAACTTTGGAACAGACTTTCACAAAGATTTTATTTCTTAGTTAAATTATTATAACTTCCCAGGTCCCCTCATTCATCTCCCATTTTATTCCCAGCACGTTGCTGTAAGTCTCGCATCCATATGTTAAAATGCTTTCAGGAAAGAGACCTTTATCCTGGGCCTGGTGAAGTGTTAGCTCATGCAGTGTTCTACATACCCTAAGATCCAACTCCCTGGGCCTCTGTGACACTTTGAAATTCTTTTATGAATTCCAAAAAGAAAGATTATGTTTTTTAACTAATCCATTCCTTTGGGTATGAGACTGTTTTGATTGGGTTACATCAGGGGTGAGGCATGACTCAGGTTGAGTCTCCACCTTCTCGCTGGGTCTGATATAATGGAGACACAGAGAGCAAGAGACAGACAGACAGAGAGAGAGAGAGAGACAGAGAGAGAGAGAGAGACAGAAAAAAGGAGCTTTGCCATATTTGATCCAGCCATGTGAGAGAAAGGACTCCAGGTTCACCCACAGCTGCAGGAAGGCAGAGAAGCCTGGAGAGACAGAGATGGTGAGAAAGCATCTCTGATGGTGCCTTGGTTTGGACATTCCATGGCCTCAGGACTGCATACTTTTACCCCAAATAAAATTCCCATTATAAAAGCCAACCCATTTCTAGTACTTTGCATCAGCAGCCTTTAGCAAACTAAGATACCTCCCCTCTTGCCAAACCTCAGAAATTCTAAATCCAAGAGTTTACATGCAATGTAAGAGAAAATGTCACATTTTATCCTGTATCACCATTGAAATAGGAAGCAGGTATATTTAACAGAGGCAATTCAAACTCAATTATCTTACAAAAGAAAAAAGGGATTAAAGGACTATCCAGCTTTAAAAGCCTTCCTGCTTTGAGCTCTTTCCTAGAGTTGAGTGACAGGGGAAAGAACACAGCAATGTTTCTTTCTTTACTTTTCTGTTTTTCCACAAAGGGCTCATACTATGTGCCAGGCACTGTTCCAGGGGCTTTACAAATATTAACTCATTTAACTTCCATAACACCCCTATGAGGTAGGTACTGTTATTATCAACATCTTACAGATGAGGAAATTTGAACACAGAGAGGCTTTGATTTTCCCAATGTCACACAACCAGCTGGTTTGAGAGATTTCTGCCCTCCCCAAGGGCATTGTTAATTTTGTTTTAATATTAGACTTCATTGTGAGCAATAATATTATAACTCAACAAAAATAGCTGCACACATTTCAGACACAGTGCGAAAGAGAGCAGTACCAGCTGGGTCCTGGAGAACCATTTGGCATTCCTCAAATAGCACTCTGTGGGCTGCTCCCCCTCAAGGCCCCTCATGTCTCAGTAGCAAGTAGCTGAATATGGCAACCTTGGTGACCAATGAAAAGATCAGATTCACACCTTTTACGGAAGGAAAAAGGAGATCCTGGCAAATGGTGTGATGAGAAATCTTGGAGCCATTCCAACCCTCTGGGCTTCCAGTAAAACTTTTTAAAAATCCATCCCAGATGGAAAGGCATGATCCTCTGAGAGGGATATCAATTAATAGACTCTATTTTAGTCTGATACAAAGAGTGAAAACAGTAAAAGCACATGTACATATTGAAGCATAAGTGACAGATAAATCCGTAGCCTGACGCTAATGCCCTAGATCCCAGAAGGCTCACTTCTTGGTTCTAGTTCCAGGGATTTGAGCTGTACCCTTAAATCAAAGGCACCATCTTGAAAATGTAACTGGTGATCATAAATGTCCCAGAGTTAGGCCAGGGTGAGGGTGTAATCCTCCACAAGAATGCCCTCATTTCATATATCAATCACAAGTTCAGGGGCTTCCCAGACCATCTTCACTCTGACCAACAGGCTACAAGTTCAGGGGTTTCCAGTAACCTCTCAGTTTCAATAATTCACTAGAATGACTCACAGAAGTCAGGAAAGTACTATACTTAAATTATAGTTTTTTTATTCAAACTTTATTTCAAATTTTTAAAAAATGAAATAAAATGATTATAGTTTTATTGTAGCAAAAAGAATACAAATAAGGAGCCTAAAGAAGAGACTCATAGGGCAAGGTTTGAAAGTTCTCAAACATGAAGCTTGTGGTGTTCTTTCCCTGTAGAGTCAGGAAGTGTCACTCTCTGTTTATTACCAACCAGAGAAGTTCACCAAAGGAAGCTGCAGTGTCCAGAGCTTTTATTTAGTTCATTTCATGGGCATGATTGATTTAAACAATGCTCATGTGGTTGAACTCAATCTCTAAGCCCCCTCAATCCATGGAAATCAGGCTGGTATGGGATGACTCAAAGCCCCAACCATCCAATGATGTGGTCAGTCTTCCTGGCTTGGCCAACCCCCATCATAAGACTACAGAAATGGCCACCCCCACCCTGAGTCATCTCATTAGCATGGTGGTTGGGGGTGGGGTGGGGGGTGACACTCCTACCACTTGGGAAATTCCAAATGTTTACAGTTTACCATACATACTTAACCCCACATTCACTTACCCACCCCCACACACTTCCTGGGAGCCAGGACAAAGTCCAGCCAAATTCACATTGGTATCCCTTGGCTGCAAAGAACAAAATCCACTCAAATTACATACATACACACACAAAGGAAAAGGGAAGGGCTGTATCCATCAACAAGATGCATTTGATGAAGTGAAAGGGCAGAGAATGCATTAATGTTCACACAATAAAACTGGAAACAGTAATTGAGAAAGCAAGGCCAAGATTTGCTCTTAGTCTCTCTTAAATGAATTAGTTCTTGTCTCTGCTTTTCTCTACATGTGCTGTCTCCTCGTCTTCTTCTCTCTCTCTCTCTCTCCTGACAGTTTCTTTCTCCTTCTTAGCACAAGAGCCAAACACAACATCCCCATTGCTGACTTGACTTGACTTCTCTCTTTAAAATCCCAGCATACTCAGTCCCAATTCTATTCCCCAGGGGAGGGAGCCTGATCATCTGGGGACAGGGAGACAGGTCATGTGCCCTCTCAGCAGGGACTGTGGGAGTAGAGTGTGTGAGCAGGTTCTCAAAGAAGGCAAGGAGGAGCTGGGGAGGAAATGATCATCAGAGGAAATGATAGTACAAAATCCATAGCTTAGACTAAAAGGGTAATGTTATTTTGCTTCTCAGATATGGGTTCAGCAAGAGTGTCTTGGTGAAATAACCTCATTTGTTATTCCAATGAAACCCTTTGTGCATTGTCACTGTATAAAAGGAGCTAACCTTAGCCTCCACGGGAACTTTTTCCTGTGATTAAAAATAGCCAAGATATTCCAATACAAGAACTTTCAAGCACCCTTGCAATTTGGTGAGCATGAAAGAAGCATATCCAATCCTAGAACCCCTAATTTTCTTTATTTTAGCATCTAAAAATGGGTCCAAGTATGAGATCAGGATTTGTGCTTTAAATACTGCTTTGTAAGAAAAGGAGAGAGGCCTGGAAGAAAACCAACAGGAGTCCTGTTGATCAGCTGACTTTCATCGTTGGTAGCGCTAAGGAGACCTCTTGGGGAGCACAGCCTGCTGACTCTGGCCAAGGTTGGCCCAGCCTGTTGACAAAGGAGTCAGTGACCCAGGAATCCAGGCCTGAGAGAGATTTGTTGTACCAGTATCCTCTCCTCTAATTCAGTCCGGGAAATTAATTCCAGCTTCTATTTGATTGGGGTGGGCGAGGGAGGTTGTTGGTACAATTTTGAAATAATCAAATTCTGGAGGTGGCATGACATAAAGCAGAAGTTTTGAGCATGTCTTCCTGCCTTAGTTTCCTAGCTGCTAAAACAAATACCATACAAAGGATAGGCTTAACAACAGGAATTTACTGGCTCACATTTCCAGAGGTTGGAAGGCTTGCTTCCTTTCAGGATCTGTATCTTCTGGCTGGCCAGAAATCTTTGGGCTTTCCTGGCTTTTCCGTCTTATGGCAATGCACATGGCTGCATCTTCTCCTTTCTCTTCTAGGTTCCATTGACTTCAAGCTTCTGGTTGCTCCCCACGACTTCTCCTTCCGTGTCCAATTTCCTTTCCTTATAAGGACTTCAGTAACCCAGATTAAAGCCCAGCCTGATTCAATTGGGCCACACCTTAACTGAAGTAACATCTTCAAGAAATCCTATTTAAAATGGGTCTACACCTCCCAGAATGGATTAAGATTAAGAACATGTTTTTTCTGGGGCACGTAACTCAATCTACCATACTTCCACTCCAGCATACTTGAGGAATGCCACACATTCCTGTTACAAGTTCTCAGTACCTTATCCATAGTTCCAAATCTAAAAAGCACTGACCATTGAAGATTTTCATACTCATTGGGTGACAAATATGAACTATAACTAACAAGAGGCAATTTGTGCTCTTTATTTCTCCCAGTTAGTGCAAGTATTCAGAGAGTATAGCTGGGAACTCTGCACCCCTGGAGAAAATTGCTGGCCCAGACAATGGACTAGACGGAGGACATGAACACTGGTTCCAGAACCACCAGCTGGACTTTGGGAAGGTCCCCTCCCTTTCCTGAGTGAGCCTTATTGTTTGCTGTCTGCTTTCTTAAAGAAGTTGCTGTGAGACTTAAAGGGACATATAAGAGAGCACATGGGCTTTAGTGGCAGCTGTGCTCCTGCTCCCTGCTTGTCCAGGCCTTAGGTTCTTGTCCAGGCCTCGGCTTCTTCAGATTCTGCTCCCTCCTTGTCCAGATTCTCAGATTCAGGCCTCAGAGCTCTGTTACTAGATGTTCCCTAAAATAGCCTTTAGTGCAAACCAAGATTTTTACAAAGAAAATTATAACAAGATGTGTGCATATTATAATCACTTAAAAACCTCCTTACCTCTACACCTCTTACTTGCATCTTGACCTTAGCAGTCTGTGGCATAAATCCAATTACACAAAGGGTTGGTTGCTAGTAAGCAGAAGAGAGCCCTTAAAAAAACAAGAGGAGAAGAAAGAAAAGCTGACATTCTTCAACGCTTATTAGATTAAAAACACGAAGATAGGCTTTTATGTGTGTTTTCCAAGTGCCGCTTAGGTCACGCAATTCTCGTGGCCATTTCCTCGTCTGTCAGATCATTAAAGGCAGGAAGCCTACCTGTTTTGTATAGCATCCTTGACCCTTAGAACAGTGCCTAGTATACAGGAGGTACCTGAGGAATACGGAATGAACAGCTGAATGAATTAGTGAGTCCTCTTAGAACGAAGAGGTGGAAAGGGGAACATTAGCATACTGTATTTGCTCAGATGTGAGTCAAGTCATTCTGGGCGTTAAAAAACAGCACAGGTTTTATCCTCATTTCATATATGGGTGAGCCAGGTCTGATCACAAAGACAGACCTAGTATATATATTTTTTTAACAAATCAATTTTATTGCTACATATTAATAAAGCAAACAATTCATCCAAAGTGTACAATCAATGGCATTTGGTATAATGGCCTAGTATGAAGAATTGGTGAGAATGAAGATTTAGCCTCCGTTGAAGATTATCATTCTGGTTTAACTCAGAATACTTTCAAGGTCACAGACATAAGAGAGTGCAGGGCCCCCATTGTTCAGGGGGCCAATGAAGTTCAGACAGAGTGGGGACTCCACCTGGTCAGAGGAGCCCAGAGCCCAGCGCCACCAGCCAGCTGTGACTATCTGCAGGAAGAGCTGTGTGAGCGCTTGAAGCACCTTCTGTTTCTTACTGATTTGGGGACCTCGGCCAGTCCAGCCATTTCCAGAGCATGTTGTCTTTGTATGATGAAGGCATTTCAAAATTCAACAATTTATCTTAATATACAAAGTAACTTCATTAGCCCCATCTGCTTCTCATTCCAGTTTCTTGCCCTTTTACCTTAAAGGTATACCTTGATCTCAAGCTGAATTGCAGCACACAGAGGGACAGGTTGATTCTGGGAAATCTTTGGACCTCACCTGACAAGATGGAGGCCTCGGGATCGAGACGAGAGCTAACTCGGTTGTGAGGCTGCCGCATCTCTCGTGGCCTGCAAATGCATGGAACTAGCTGCTTTCTCAAACTTTCTCACTTTGAAGTCACACACACCACCAACTCGATTATGATATTGTCTCTGATCTTTATTTTAACGGTTCTGTGCTGATTTGCAACTGATGAAAAAGCTCTGGAAGAGCTTATCATCACAGCAAGCACATCAGTTGCTCTTAGAGAATCCCAGTCTGAGAACTGTGAGCCTTCTTCACCTTGTGTCCTTAGGAGGGCTGATAGTCACTGGACAGGCCACACCGGATAGACACAACCGGCACTTAACCTGACTGGTCTGTGCCCATGCCAGCAAGTTGTTATATATTACAAATGTCACTGCTATAGCTGCTGGTGCCCAGCGCTTATCTTCTCAGTCCAGCTGAGCCCATCTGTAACCTAGGCAGGCTGTTTCCAGCACACTGACAACTTCCCATCTCAAGTGTACGTGTCTCTCTTCTCTGGAACCACAGGAGCTTGCTCTGCAGCAGGCAGGGGCAACCTGCATGTGCAGAAGACTAAAACCCCCCAAGGGCAACTCTCAACCACGGTAGGGGGGGTGGGGGAAGGGGGTCAGCAGCTATACTCTCTGGCCTCCTGACCCTGTAACAGTAAGGCAAGTCCACCACGGTTTCTCAGAGGGTCCCCAGTAAGGCTGAACTCCAGCTGCCCACAGAGGTACCTGTTCTTTAAAATATATCCTTGGGAAGCGGATGTGGTTCAGGCGACTGAGCTCCCGCCTACCACATGGGAGGTCTGTGGCTTGGTTCCTGGTTCTTCATAAAGAAGACAGAGCTGGCGTGACAGGCAGGCGTGGCAAGCTGACACAACAAGATGACACAACAAGAGACACAAGAAGAAAAACATAATGAGAGACCCAACAAAAAGCATGGAACAGAGGTTCCCAGTGCTTCCTAAAGAAAACAAGCAATACAGCAAGCAGATGCCACAGGCAGGCGCGGCAAGCTGGCACAGCAGGATGATGCAACAAGAGACACAAGAAGAGGGAACATAATGCAAAACACACCAAAGCAGGGAACAGAGGTGGCTCCAGTGATTAGGCACCTCCCTCCTACATCATCGGAGGTCCCCGGTTCAGTTCCCAGTGCCTCCTAAATACACAGCACACAGCAAGAGCAAACAACAAGGGGATGGGGAGAAATAACTAAATAAATAAATAATATATCTAAATATATATATCTTGTCTTTTTCCTTTCCCTGATTTATTTCCCAAAATCTTCACTTTTGTTTCCTAGGTCACCTTCCAGTAAAACTTCTCGCATCTAAGTCTTTGTCTCAGGGTCTGCTTTGGGAGGAACCTAAACAGAAAAACCCCTGATCCCTAATACTGAGAAGAGTATTTTGCATATCAGAAGGTTAAAAAGTGCTTGTGGGTGTCTGGGGAAACCCATCTAATGGTAATTCCAGCTAATCTCTGGACTCCTTTGGGAAATGATTCACAGTTATAGATGATAAAACAGAGAAGATGGAAAAGCCCCTTTCTTCTAAGAAGAAGGAACAGCATATATGTGAAGGCAGGACCTGTGCAGTAAACTCAGGGAAAGGTGGTAGTTCTGTGTGCCTGGGACTCGGGAAGGTAGGGGATGAGATAGGAAATAAGTGTCTGTCCATTCTCCCTCCCATTGCAGCCAGGGCTCTTGCAAGGTGGGCACTTACGGGTGTAGCCCCAGGCTGCCCTATAACCCACATTCTTCCTGAGCCTGGATTGAAGCTCAAGCTCAAAGGAGCATGCCTCGTGCCCCCAAGAAACTGATCACAAAGGCTACCCGAAGCCATCATCCTTCCATCCTCCCAGTTAACGGATTCTCCTGAGCCCCTGTGCCCTGGGTTCTGGAGATCCAGTGGGGTGCGGGGAAGTAAGGCGGACATGGTCCTTGCTCTTATGGAACTACCTGGTTTAAAGGAAACATCAGACACTCGCACTGGGAATTATACAGTCCAGTAAGTGCCATGACAAGGGCAGCACAGTGTGGTTCACAGGCACCCAGCAGAAACACCTAAATCCTGGGTTTTTTCTGGATGACTTCCCAGAAGATAAGATGTTTCATCTAAAGCCTGAAAGATGAGTAGGGGATTGGCAAGGCAAAGAGGAAAGAGAATAACATCATCAAAGAGCACAGCAGGTTCAAGAAACTGAAAAAAAAAAAGTTTGCTAGGACCCAAGCGCAGCATAAGGCAAAAGAAATTAAGCTGGCAAGTTGGATAAAGGTCAGATCATAAAAGTTTTCAGGACCACATTAGGAAAGTACATATGTTTACTGCAGGACTTCTCAGAATCTTAATAGGAAAGTACTTAGTTTGGGTTCACCGAGAAGCACATGCTAAGATGAGGATTGGTATAGAATTAGTTTATTTGGGAGGTGATTTCAGGCATCAGCAGAGGAAGTGAAACTGGGAGGAGAGAGCAATTGATACAGGGTACATTAATGGGAAGATATATCACTGTGGGCAAATGGAGCTCAATCCTGCTAGCGAACTCTGGGAGACAGTGTAGTATATGTCTCAGAGTTAACGTAATCAACAGGAAAGAAAGCTGGGGAAGTTTGTCCAACTACTGCCCATTGTTGGTTGAAGTGGGTTTCTAAGCACATTGACTCTCAATGCTTCCAGCTTGCCCTGCAGGCTGCCAAGTGTGCTCCTGGGCCAGAAAAACAAAACAAAACAAGAGCCAAGAGCCTAGGGCGAGGGGCCACCAGTGTTTACGGTAAGCAGAGCATATACAGGCTGTGGGCAGCGCTTGGGCAGCGTCTGCTACAATAGGCTAACGTGGTTTGTGAAGCTCCAAGAGGGCAGGTAAATTTGTGTATTTTCCAAATAAATTTGACCAGAGGCTCCTCTTCGTACAGCATCCTGAAGGATGAGTAATGTTCCATAACACACTTGGGGAGTTTCTTGTCTAGGTCAGTGTTTAGCAAACTTTGTCTGTAAAGGGCCAGATAATAAACATTTTCAGCTTTGCAGGCCATTCGGTCTGTGTCGCAACTACTCACCTCTGGTGTTGTGAAAGCAGCTATAGACAATACGTAAATGAATGAGCATGGCTGAGTTCCAATAAAACTTTACAAAAGCAGGCAATGGACCACATGTGGGCTATGAGCTGTAGTTTGCTGACGCCTGATTTAGGTCAGACAGCTCTGTCCAACTCTAAGACTCTAGGACACGTTTGTGGCTATCCTACACAGCAGAGAGGGCAGATTGACTGATCTTAGCAAAGACTTGGCTCCCTCCACCCATCGTGGATCCAAAGTAAATGTGCTCCAGATGGATGTGCCTAGTGTCTCTGGAGTCCCATTCCAACCAGTCCCCTACGGCAGCCTGTTCATCCCATTTTGCCCACAGCCTCTTTGCTGGGGAAAAACAACGGAGCCTAAATTTAATTACTCTGCTGGGGAAATAAAAATAGTGCCGCCCCAAGGGCTGCCTGATGCCCAGAAGTGTTGGTGTCAAGGGAAGAGAAAAATAAACAGCGGCTCAAAATAAACAAGCCCTGCCCATCCCACATTAGGTGTCAGCAGGGCCCTAGAGAGATGTGAAGACTGGGGGGAGTGGAGAAGGGAGTCAGCTGGCAAGACCCAACTCCAGCTTCTTTATTTTTGAGCTTGAGGACATAAGGAAAACTGTTCCCCCTGATGTGCCCATTTAGCTAGCATTTATTGCCTACCTATTGAATGCCTACTCTGTGTCAAGCACTATGTGTCCTGGATTAGACAGGACTGGCTGTATAATTTGTATAATTTGTTGGGCCCTGGGCATCTGCCCCAGCGCACACACCCACGAAGCTGGCCCTGAGGCTAGATGATGGTGTTACAAAGATATACATGGCAGCCCTGGCCCTAGAGAAGCTTACTATTCAGGAAAGGAGAGAAGGTGTATAGTAAAAGACACTATTGCTGCTTTACCCAAACCCCTTTTCCACTTTCATTCACATTAGATCCCAGTGAGCTTCAACAGCCAGTACCTGCATGTTTGTTGGCATCTGCTGGAGCCACTTTGTCTGTGAGCTCAGAGAACCAGAAGTCCTTCACCAACCACCGACCGTGTGGGAGGACACTTACTCTGAAACACCACTCCTGCTTGGGTCAACTCTGGTGCAGAATGGGACCTGACCCCAGACCTCGCCTGCGGCATTGAATCGCACCCTACCTTGGCTTCCTTCTTGCCCCTCCCCATCCGCTCTTCCTGGGAGCACTTCCTTATAGGTCACCTTGATGCAAATTCTCATTTCAGGATTCTGCTTTTGGAGAACCCAAACTAAGACATGCACATAAATAAAGGGGAAGTAAAGTACAAAATGAGAAGTACCTACCCTGAGAAAGTACTATGCAAATTCTGAGATGGGAAAAAATGCTTCCAGCTGGAGGTTAGTGAGTGAAAGTGATGGGAGAAATCTGGGATGAGATGGCATTTATGCTGGGTCTTGAATAATGGATATTTTTGCAAAGGGTTGAGATGAGTGATGGAACTAGGGAGTAAGTAATGTGCTGGATATTCTGTTTGTCCCTCCAGATCTTCTGTTCACTCTTCTACCCTGCTCTTGCCTGGGAAGGCTGACCTGCGCGTACT